>JAQFZP010001530.1:0-18738 GCA_034695745.1 Geophilus truncorum
TCTTTTTAATCATACCACCCATTGACTTCAAAAAATGGGAGTTGGAGCAAATGCTTCTTTTTAATCATACCACCCATTGACTTCAAAAAATGGGAGTTGGAGCAAATGCTTCTTTTTAATCATACCACCCATTGACTTCAAAAAATGGGAGTTGGAGCAAATGCTTCTTTTTAATCATACCACCCATCGATGGGGAATGGATTTTTCTTTGAGAGTCGAATCTTTTCTATAAGTGCCTGCCACTTCTTTTGAAGTTGATTTTTGAAAAGAGTGGCGTGAGTTGGTGGCCTGACAGTATTGCAGGCAAGCTAACATTAGAGTAGAGAACGCTCAAGTTACTTTTTAACACTAGAACGGCCAGAGAGGTCATTTTGACCCCTCGGACGTGTTTAAAGGGTTGTAGAAGCCAAACCTGTCCCTTTTTTTTAACCTTGCCAATCCCATGTGGGTCATACGTGACCCGTGTTGACTTTATCCAACACGGGTATCCGCAAGCTTGTAATTAGAGAAATACGATAGGTACTGTAATTAAATTGTTGTTGCATATTTTCAATGTTTATTAAATTTTTTGCGATTTTTTAGAATATATCACTTAAATGTTTAATTCATTGACATTGCTACAACGAAAAAAAAAAATATTTTTTGATTTCTAAACATGTATCTGAATATATAGACAAGACAAAAATAAAAATTGTTTGTGAGGATTACTATTATATTATTATGACGCAATTTATGCACTTTGCATTTTTATGCACTTTGCAAAGATGTTTGTTATTACTGACTTTTAGATAATTTTTAAACAGTAATTTCCCAAGGAATTTTATTTTTCTTTTCCTTTTTACTCAATTCTTTCGCTTTGTTAGCAAAGCGATCGCAACAACTCATTCGAATTTTTTCAGCAGTTGCAGGAGTATCCAATCGGAAAATCGTTTCAATTCCATCTTCGGTTCTAGCTGCAGAAATTGCATTTTTAATGGCAACGTAGACAGAAGCAGCCAACAATAGCGGTGGCTCGCCAATTCCCTGAAAACAAAAATAGTTTAATTTTTATGTTTTGTATTATTAGTACACAATATGATTACCTTAGACGAATAAATGGCATGTCTATTAGGAGAACCCTTGAGAAGAGCCACGTTCAACACGCTCGGAATGTCATCAAAACCAGGTATTTTATACGTGCCAGGTCCACGAGTGTAAAGTACGCCCTCGGACGAATACCGCATTTGTTCGATGGTGTAAAGGCCGTATCCCTGCAGAAAACCACCTTCGATTTGACCTACGTCAATTGCGGGATTTAGGGATTCGCCCACGTCCATTACAATGTCGGTCCGAATAACCTAAGATATTGATGACAAATTGTAATTACCGTACCGTATCTTAAATTTTGATGAATTATATTGTACTTACTTTGTGATCTCCCGTCAAAACATCGACTTCTACTTCTGAACAGGCAGCGCCGTAAGAAAAGTATTGATAAGGTTTACCGCGCATTTTTTTAAAATCCATTTCGCTGCATTCGGCTCTTATGAAATATTTTTTTTAATAAAATGAATTTATCTTTAGAATTTTCCTAACTTAAACTTACTTATAAAACCCAGTGGCCGACAAATTGACTCGATCAGCATAAGCTTTACCAATCCAATCTTCCCAAGTGCCTTTTGGTAACGAATCGATGACGGGTTCCAATCGCTCGAGTAGTGTTTGGCAAGCATTCTTGAAAAAGAAATGTTAATTTTATTTTCATAATTGAATTGTTTTGCATTATTACGAATGCAAATTCCACTTAGCGTAATAAAATACGGTACCTGGATTGCTCTACCGAACAAATCAGAGCTGAAACTTGCAGCCGTTTGAGTTGCATTAGGAGTTTTATCGGTGCTCGTTTCGTTTATGTGAATTTTTGATGTAGAAATTCGAAGTGCACGACTTGCAATCTAAGAGAATGATATTATTAATATTATTGCATTCAATTCAAATGTCACTTGATAACTTACTTGGATCATCTTAACATTAAGTCCTTGACCCATTTCTACACCTCCGTGATTTACTAACACAGAACCATCAGTGTAGATATGAACGAGTGCCGTGCCCTAAAGTTTTAAGTACATAATAAATCGAACTTTATCATTATTCTAAGTTAAAATTACGGTACCTGGTTAAGTGTTGTAACTGGATATCCCATGCCGTATTTCACAGGAATTAGAGACATTTCTCTCTTTTTCCATCTGTTTTCTCTGAAAATTAAATGAACAAAGTTAGAATACCTAATTGCAAATCTTCCATTTTTATACAGTACCTATTGAATTGATCGCACGCTGCTTTCCTGAATTCATAATCACTCGATTGGTAACATTCTCGCCAGCATCTCCCAACTGTGCAGTGGTTGAGAACTTGACCAAAAAATGTCACGTCTCCTTCTTCGTACATATTAATTTCTCTTACCTAGGATATAGTATCATCGTATAATTTAACCAAAAAAGAAAAATACAATTTAACAAACTTTGTTTGGATCTACTCCTAAATAATTGGCAATGTCTTCCATCATTGCTTCAATCCACACGATCATTTGCGGCGCTCCAAAACCACGATAAGCCGTATTGGTCTGCAGATTAGTTTTGCACACACTTCCTTTAATGTGAACATTTGGCATCCTGTATGCACAGTCGAGCTTGGTCATTGCAGTGTCTGTTACCTAGAATATTTTATCGTCGATATTGCATAAAATTTATTTCAAAATGTAAAATATCTAAGTAATCCTACGTGTCCAGAAAGATCCAATACGTGTCCGCCATTACTGTACATTTCAACAATTAATGATAATAAATGACCGGAAGAAGTAAAGCCGACCTAAAATTCAGTTACCGTACATTGCAAAAAATCAACCAAATGTTGGACATAGAGTAAACTTACTTTGTATCGAACAAGAAATGGATGTCGACCGCCAACTAACTGCATGTCTTCGTCTCTATCTAAGCAAAAACGAACGGGTTTGTTCAATCTGTAAACCAATGTGAAATTATTGGTTTTTATAGACTTATAATTTTTAGTCAGTTTAAAATTATACTTATGCGCTGCTATTGCTAATGGAACACTGATTATTGCGGTGCGTGTTTCCTTGCCTCCAAATCCACCTCCCAAGCGTTTTACCTTGACGATCACTTTGTTTGCAGGAATTCCAAGTGCAGCAGCAACTTTCATTTGGACTTGATTTGGTGCTTGTACTGATATTGTCATTTCTAGTTCGTCGTGTTCTCCCTTGGGCACGGCACGTCCTGTTTGAGGCTCTAGATAAAAGTGATTTTGCCCACCGATTCGCATTTCTCCTTCCAATATGTGATCGGCTTTCTGCATTGCATCTTCTGGATCTCCAGTTATAATAGTTCGATGGAATTCGGGATAAAAAGAACCAGCTGCTATTGCTTCCTTGAAAATTGAAAATAAATTCAGACTTTTAGCTCTGAGGATATAAAAATAGTAACAAAGACAACTTTTTTCAATTGAAGTACCACACCTCTATCGTCAGTATTGTTGGCAATGGTTCGTATTCGATCCGTATCGCACGAGCTGCTTTTTGGGCTAGATTTTTATTCTGTGCTACAACGACGCCGATAACTTGTCCTTGGCAAGTGACTTTATTCGAAGCAAAGACTTCTTCGTCTTTTGTAAGCGTTCCCGTCCAATTTCTCTCTGCAGGTACATCTTGAGCTCCAATAAACGCTTCTACTCCTTCCATCGCCAAAGCCGATTCTGCATTTACAGATAGAATCTTTGCATGTGCTTTGGTACTCAGCACATAGACCATAAACAGTTCGCCGGCAATCGGTGCCAGGTCGTCGCAATAAACGGCTTCTCCGCAAACTTGTTGCGCTCCCGTATAATGCGGTATCGGTCGTCCGATTGGATCTTCCGATCTCTGTCCTTCTGCAACTAACTGTGTTCATTGCTCAATAAAATGTATGTACCGGTATATAAAGAATCTAAATATTTACATACCTGATAAATCTGAGATGATTTAGGAGGATCCGAGTGCAGTTGCGCACAAGCACTTACGTAGGTGTCTTGAACTCTAAAGGCAGACTGTTGAGTCTTTTTCTCCAGCCGCAAAAGAACTCCGAGATAAAATTTAAAGAAGAAACTTTGAACGAGTGTTTGTCGGAATTGCCACATTCCACCAGGAGTTGACGAATCGAGTTCAAATTCCGTCGATAGAGTTTGACAGGCGTCTTGCAACATTGATTCGTCCCAATGTCTACAGAAGAAATTTGGAATACATGTGTACCGTACTGTAATTGTTGTGATTGCTAGATGGGGCCGTTTGCTTAAGGTTAGTGGTCGCTGAGCTGAGCTGAGCTGCATTGTTAAACTCTTTTTTTTTTTTCTCGAGATGGATTTTCCCTTGTCAGTGTCGCTGTCTAGCATAACTCAACAACATTTCTCGTAGTACCACACTTTCAGCGCGATTAGTACTCACTAGGTAGCACTAATTAAACAAGGACTCGCAGCTCATATGTATGGTTTGGCAACCACATTCAAAATCACAACAATACCATTTACGGATTTAGTACATTATTACTATACCTGTTTGCAATCATATCTATTGTACGACTCGCGACAACAGTCGTAGGTGCGACACCCCCGTAAACGATTTGAACATCCTTAATAATCGGTGCATTCGGTTTGAAAATAACTCTCATGGCCGCATTCACGATTGCAATGTCGTCTTCTCGACGCTGGGACTGCTTGAAGGCGGCAAAATATTCTTTTTCGCTCGTAAATGGAATGGTAATCGATACGATGACTTCTCTTTCACCTATAGTCGTGCGTCTGTAGCCTTTAAAAAAAGATCGGTCTAAAATGACCGTTCGACGTGAATCGATCGATGCTAATAGCAGTTGGGCGCCACACGCTAACAGAATGGGATTCAGGTCCGATATTGGGGATGCTGTAGCCAAATTACCACCGATGCTCTGAAAAAATAATTATCATTAATTTAGACAAACTAAACTCTTTCTATCTTCATACGGTACCGCGACATTCCTGATTTGCGATCCGGCAAAAAGTTTCAACATGTTCAAAATTGATACGTAAACGCGAGTTTTGTATTCTGCAACAATGATTACCGTTACTGGTAGTTAAAACTTTGTTAAAATATTATGCAAAACCTGGTTCATTCTGCACAATTTGCATCAGTTCTTTTTCTACAATGCTAAGGGAAACGGCTGCTCCGATTGAAATACCAAGATTCGTTTGCTTTACTTCATTCAATTCTTTTACTTCAGTAGGTGATATAAAAACCTCGTAGTCGCAGTATTTAAATTTCATTTCGACGCCTAAAATTTTCATTTATAATCAATTGGTTTGCATTTTGTAGTTTAATTATTTCGTACTGATTTCGGTGCTTCCAACTGATATCTTTGCTTCCGGGTGTTTTGCTTTCAGCAGCAATAATTCGTCGAAAGACGTCGGTCGATACCATTTGGCGCCATTTTTCTCGAAACTGAGAAATTGCTCGTCGTATTGTGAAGTCATTTGCAATTCGGGTGGAAATATTGGTTCCTGGGTCGAGTCGTATTCTTTGAATTTTGTTTCGTCAAATAACTCGTGCGACATCTGGGGTAAATGCAATTAAATATTGTAATTTGGCTATCTAAACGTGCAACTCAACTGATTCGTCTTGCAGGCAACTTCCAATGCTCCCATTTTGCATGCAACATCCGTTGGTGTCGTTCTGTCTGCAGCATCTTCCAGATCCCATGTCCGTTAAGCCTTTGAGTCCTTCAATGATGGGTCTGTAGCCGGTGCATCGACACAAATTACCTTGAAAGGCAGATTGCATTTGGGAGAAAGTTGGGACGGGGTTTTGTCTAAGCAGTGTGTACATCGACATGACAATTCCTGTAAAATACAAATTAACTTAAAATTAAAATTTAGTTGTCAATACAGAATTGTAAAATTGAATTTATTGACAGTTTTGAATTGTTTGAGTTTGAATTGGAGTTGTTTTGTTAAGTTTTCCACATTTTTAACATGTCTTTTTAGTTTCTATGGTTTTGATAAACAGCGACATCATCAATGGGCAAAACGACTGATTCGTTTGCTGAAGTGTAAGATTCACTCCAGGGAATAAATTGAAGTTTTTATGTTATTTTAAACCCTTTTTATGCGGTGACAAAATATTAGTTCATTCGATTTTTTTTAATATAAAAAGCATTTTGTGGTAAAAACAAATTTTACTAGATGTCAATAGATGGCAGCACTAATCGCATTCTAACGTTGTAAATCTGTTCGTGCAACTTTGAAAGCGCTTGATTACTGTATATAGTATATGAGCTTACATAGATTTTATTATTTTTTTTAATGAATATCAATTGATAGATCTGTTTATTACTTGCAAGTTTATAAATTATGTTTTAACTAGTTTAAATCGATATTTATTGAATTTTGGATTCGATTTTTTAAAAGTTAGATTGAGAAACTGATCATTTTACAAAAGTCAGTTATTTTAAATAAAATTTTACACTTTGTAAAAAAAACAACCAACCTACTTAGTATACTTTTAGGGTTTAGTGTTTTTAGGGACTTTAAAGGAGAGTAATAAACTTTATCTTGTTTGTGCTAAAGTGAATTTTCCAGATAAAATCATCAATTACATAGTGATAAGAAATGCCAAGATAATTAAATCTGTCTCATTAGTCATTACTGTGTCCTTTTACCTGGAGTGCAAAACCCGCATTGCGACCCGTGACTTTTAAACATTCTTTCTTGCACTGGATGTAACTGGGTTTTCGTACTTCCAATTCCCTCTACAGTGGTAACTGCCATTCCATGAATGGATGCAACAGGTGCTAAACAAGCGTTTACGCTAATATTCCTAAAAATAACAAATTTAATTATACTGACAACGAGATTATAAAATTTCACCAAAATGTGCGAACTTTAGGCAATGAATTGTATTTTATATATAGTAAAATGTAATCACTTACTCGATTCTCATTTTAATTCTGTCATATCTGGAAACCATGACTGTGCACGCTCCACATCCTCCTTCTCCGCATCCCAACTTCGTTCCGCACAAACGCACTGCGATGTAATTAAAACAATGTTAAAACTGTGACTCGATTTTTAAATTAGTAGTGACATTGTAAAATACATTTATTGCGAAGATACTCCAACAGTGTTTCTTTTGGATCGACATTCTTGTCTTCAACCTGAGTAATAATTCGAATTTAAACATGTTATGTCTTATTCTCTACTTGGGTTTTGTGTTACATCACAATTTTATGCTTGATTAATCAATTATGCAACATACGGAAAATGAAAAAAACATGTTTTCGCAAGGTAACAACTTTTTTTCTCCAGAAAATGTATGGATTTGAATTCACAATCATTCAAAATTATTAAAATTAAGATATGTTATTGTTTTAAATTTGATAAAAAATGCATAAAACGTACAGTATAGCGTCCAATTTACAAGTTACAAATATTATACACGTATATTAAAAACATCACCAACATTCAATGACTTGAAAATTTGCTACGCAACCAAGTGGCGACAATTTAAACTAATGAATAAACGAAAGGTTTTATTAGTATCTTCTACATTTTTTAAATATTTTCATTTACAAATGCAAGTAATAATCTTTTCTGGTGTATTTGAAACTTTGACATCAATTAATGCTAATTTTCAAATCGGCCTAAATTGAAAAACATACAGAAAACTCATTTTTAGTGTTTTTAAATTTAAATATTTAAAAAAAATATATAAAACTTCATTATTCTTTGTTAGTTTATTTTGTCGTTACTTATTTAAAAAAAATTAATATTTCAACCCAATCAATCAGTCATTTCTTACCTTCCGTCCATTAAGATAAAAAACAAGACATTCTTGAGCATGTGCGTTCAACATCGTGGTGACGATAATATGAAACTCTTTTTAAACTAGAACATAAGATTTTCTTGTTGTTCACCTTTGATCGCTATTATCTACTAACGATAAAACCCAGGATTATTGTCAATATGCTCTTGTGCTCCACATGCTAACAACAATTACATAACTATTTTAGTGCTTGCGCAATTTCCAACCTCGACTTTTATGTTTCTTAATATCCTCAGTGACCTTCCTGCCACTTTTCTTATACCTGAAGTTATTTGAAATGTACGATTTAACAAAACTATCGATAGAGGACACTGTATCACATGAAACATAGTACTGTATATTATAATATTTCAAATAAAAATGGAATATTGAATTGCACTACAAGTTGCTACGATGAACGATGTCCGAAAGTGATCGATAACTATGAAAATAAATTGTTTGTTTGGTTTCCCGGGTGATTTGGGTCGAGTCGAGTTGTTGATCGAGCATTTCTTAATTCTGCACAAAGTGAGTGCATCGTAAATGGATAAGATAAGTAAGTACGCGATTAATTGGCATCGAAATTTGATTACGGCCGTTAATTTGGATCGATGGGGTCAACCTGTTGAAGCTGTTGTTAATTACAAACGGTGAGAAATTTTATACAATTTTTTTAATTTTATTTAATAATTTAATTTAATATTTCATACGGTATTTATTTATTTATTTATTTATTTATTTGTTTATTTTGCAGTTTGTCGAAGCAAATTTCTTGTGTCATGGTCGACAGAAGCGTGCCCATGACCCCCGAACAGAAGGTGAAAAAGTGAGAATGTACATTAATATTAATATTGTTTTCACGAATTATTTAAATTTTTCAGCAACTTTGTGGCATTTTAGTTATGAATTTGGATCTTCGTATAAAATTGCTCGATAACCCACATCCCAAATTGGGTGATAAGGATTCGGTTTCCCTAGATAAAATATCTTCATTTGTGCCTAGTAAAAAAAATTATCTGGTAATTAATTTACTTTGTAGTTATATTTAAATTTAATATTTATTTTTAGAATTGGAAAATATGGGTGTTTCTATTGATGATGCTTCGTCTACATATTCTACAAGCTCGAATTTTAACATCGAGTAATTTGATTACTAGGGAAATTTTAAATAAATTATGTTTATTTTTATAAATATTATTTCAGTTCAAAGCAGAGCGATAATTTATTTCTCACTCACGACATGAGCTGGTCTTTACAAGGTTTGTGATTAGTAGGGTTTTGCAATTAAACATTCTAAAATAAGCATGCATTATATGCAAAAAAAAAAAATAATAATAATGTGAATTACAGTATATAATGCTTTGAATTAGGTTAAAATCGATAAAACTATGCTGAAAATATCAAAATAAGCACCATTGATCATTTACTGAAAATTTATTGTTGCATTTCTTACACAAAGAATACTGAATACTGAATTTGAATTATATCATTTCTGAGAGTATTTCGAGGTAACATTGAACGGCATGTTTCACTGTATGTTTGTTGTTCAATGCTACTAATTCAACTTTTATATAAAATTTTTAAAATAGTTTTATACAAA
Source organism: Geophilus truncorum (assembly GCA_034695745.1). Lineage (NCBI taxonomy): Eukaryota > Metazoa > Arthropoda > Chilopoda > Geophilomorpha > Geophilidae > Geophilus > Geophilus truncorum. The sequence goes on from JAQFZP010001530.1 coordinate 9,456, forward strand.
CAGTGAAATTATAATCAAATCGAGCACTTATTTGTTTAAATTAAGTATTTTTTTTTTTTAATTTATCGGTTTCAAAATTGAACTTAGCGTCTACGTTTTTGCATTATTTGCTTAAATACTGTATGACAAAAATATTGTTTTTAAAATTGTTTTTGTTTTCAAAATATGTTTTTTTTTAAAAGATAACATGAAATTTCACAAAAAAATCATAAAAAAAATTATTCTTTGAAGTAATGAGACTGGGGAGTAACATTGAACACTTCACTTTAACAAAAAATTAAAAAAAAAGTAAATTCCAGGAATTTATGACTTACAATCAATAATAGAGATCTGTTTCTATATTTTAAAGTTTTCAGACTCAAAAATTTCAATCCACTTAAAAGTTACTGGTACCATATTATGTTTCAAAGAAAAAACTATTCAAAATTTTCCCATTTTACAGTATAAAATTTATCTGAAATTGCTTGAATAATCTTATAAAGCACTTAATCACATTTACTTTCTTTGAATATGTGAAGGTTCTTTGCTTCCACAACCTTCTCGCCAACTAGGGAAAACATATTTAACGATTAAAATAGAAAAGATCGGTTTAAAAGATGCCGATCAATTGACAGATCCATTTTTCACTGTCAGCGTTAAAGGTACGGTACTCAATTAATTAAGTTAAGAAAATATTGTCAAAGGTTTATGCCTTTGTAATTATAGATCCATCTGGGTGCGATTTGTCACCGGTTCAAAACACTCCTCCAGCAACTACAATACTAATGATGCATATCAATTTTGACGTTAACGTCCACGTACAAAGTTGTTTAGAGGAGTTGCCTCAAAGTAAATTTGTATAATATTTATATAGACATTTTTATATTGGTATAATTTAATTTAACAGATATTGCAATTTTTTTCGAATTGTGCCACTTTAAACCCCATAAACACATGATAAGTACTAAATGTTTTTCATTTTTGGAAAGAGATGAATTTGTAAATGGAGCCGTAGCTTTAGAAATGTAAGTTTTGTTTAGAAATGGAATTTTGATTTTTTTTTTTTTCTTGTGTTTTATACATGAATTTTCAGATATAAGAAACCTACAGATGTTTGTCGGCAAAAGTTGAAGTTGTTGAGCCGGAAACCACTTTATCTGCATCTGAATTTGTCATTCACTCCGCCTATATAACGACACCTGGTGGCAAAAAGTTTATGTCAGTCAGTAGGATATTATATCGTGTGTCGTTTTTAGTGATGTTTTATGAAGATTTTTTCCAAAAAAAAAATTAGAAATTGGTTTTATCGATTTTTTTTCTTTCACCGAATAAAAAGCTAAAAAGTGTAAAAAAAAATATTCAAATTCCATCACAACCTGCAATTGCCCTTAAAAATAATGGCGTTGAAGTTCACCAACTTACAAGGTCATTTCCCTAAAATTGAAAGAGAAAAATAATCAAAATGCTCATGCTCAACCACTGATTAGCCTAAATCAATCTCGAAATTAATTACAGTTAAAGCTAAAATCACTTTCTTATGTGAATATTCAATTTTTACATTTTTTCCACTTTTTCAATTGTCCAAAAGTTTACAGACAGCATAAAATGGTTAGTTCCGGCCAGCCAAAAAAAAATATTTGCTTTGAAATAATATACATTTACAATGCATTAGAAATATACAAAAATTGATACTTATCATACATTGACAACACAAAAAAAAAGTATATTTAACGCACATTTAAAATATACCGTAACGTAAAATATATTATATATTTTGTTATGTATTATAAATATATTTTCCACACTATTTTCAAAACATGATATTTTCTTGTTGGTTTTAGTACTTCCGGTGACATTGTATCATTTGTCGTCTTTCTTTGATATCAAGTTTTCCAGGATGAGAAGGTCACTTGTGCCACACCTGAGGGAAAGATCGAATTAGGACGACCCAGGTGATGGTTTCGAACAGGAACTTCAAACACATTCAACTTAATTACATTTTCTTGTAGACATAATAATCATTAGTTGAAATTTTCTACAAAAAAAAAAAGAAAAAGATCTAAATATAGATTTGAAAGAATAATTTAAAAAAACTCATCATTGTAAATCACTGAGACAGTGGGGGTTGGGGAGAAAGTAGAGAGGGGGGTGTTGAGAAATAGGGTCACTGGGTGGGGTAAAGGGAAAATCTTCTTCCCTCGAGTTGTCAGGTATGCTCATCACAGGTGAATGAACCTGTGGAATTCATTTATAATGTTGAGGTCATCAGGAGGTGTAGGAGTCTTTTTATTGACTTTATTTTTTTTTTTACATTTTTCACTGATAAACAAATCTATTTTCAATCAGAAAAAAATTAAGTTCTGTATTAAAAAAATGACGTCACTTCCTCATTTTCTAAATAACCTTGAACTGCACACTTGAATCTGTTTGGGTGGACCCGGAAGTGACCCACATCTGCCACAAACCCAATTTCAAAGTCAAACATTCTGACACAACCAACTGTTTTCCCCTCCCCTTTTACCCCTTTCAGGTGTCTACCCTCATTTGACCTGAAAAATGAGAATAAAACAGGTGTGAAAAGAAGAAGGTCGTTGAGTGCAGTTATTTGAGTTATCAAATGACTTTTGACTCTTAACCCTTTTTGCCATCTTTTAACCTTCAACTAGGAAATGTGTTTTGTGCATTATGATATAATGGGAGGTTAAAGTCAACTACAGGTTTTTGGATGTGAAAATCACCATGATAATTTTTGATTTTTTTCCATAAATGGTTTTGGTGTTAGGTGAGTTAAGACTGGGTTATGGGGTTTTGGTTGTATAATTTTAAGAAAAGATTATTTTTTAAATTAAATGGATGAAAAATTATGTAATGGAATTAAGTCAAATGGTTGATGACTATATTACACAAATGTAATAATATTTTATGAAATATTTTTGACTTTCTTATCTTATCTTTTTTTTTACAATTTTTATCAAATTATATCAAGCAAAACGATAAATTTCTAGTGCAAGTGTTATTGTCTGTTACTTTTCTTATATTTTAAAAAATTTTAAATTACACATAATTAAAATCCAGGTTAAAACTCATATTAGTTTAATTTCTTTAATTAAAAGATTAACAAAGATTTTTTTATCTTAAAAATCTCAATGTTCATAAAACATGCAAATTTATCTACCATTTTATTTCCTAAACCTAAATTACCATGAATGAACTTGAACTGAAAAATAAAAATCATTTTATTACACACATTTTTTCAAGCCCAACTCTACACTTTTGGAATAAAACAAGATGACCTTACAACTTGCTGACCCCCTGACCTAATATACCCCTACTTTTCAAGCCTCTCTCTCACTTTGGGGTCTCAAAGCCAAGGCCACATCCTTGCAATAACCTCATTTCCTAGAAAAATTCTCCAGAAAATAAAGGGGGAATGTGAAAATTGGGTTGATATCATTAGTCACTGCTGAGAAAACAAACAAGTATTATTATACAATTGTTGTGGTGCCATCTGTTAATTACATTGTGACTACTTGTATTTTCTGGCTGTTTATATTTTTTTAAATATTTCTTTTATTTTTTACAAGAAATCAATTTGAATAAATTCAAATTTATTCTCGTAGAAAACACTTACGTAAAGTCGCTGATTTTTATTTTCTTTCGATGCATTCGAAACCCATGAACTGAAACTCATTTTTACAAACTGCATTTGCTCTTCCGGACCTTAAAATTAAAAAAAAAAAAAAAATTGAATTATTTTTTTCTTTTAGTTGGGTTAAATATAATTAAACTATTTTTGATGATGGTGCAGGAGCATGACGAAAGGAGAAAAAAAAATCATCTTATCAGTGCCCCATCATCACGGAAGAAGTAGAAACTGAGTTTTGTCTGATAGTCTATTCAAAGCCGACCGGAAGTAGACCGTTATTTCATAAATCATTGTTTATATTGTGAATGAACTTCGTTTCTTTGTGATCTTTGATCTTTAAGTCATTAATTCAGTCTGTAAAATTTTTTTTAAAATTAAATAAAATTAAAAAATTACTAATATTAATGTATGGGAATTAAGCTTAACTTTTTCTGTTGATTAAATGGTTTGAATAAAATCCCTTTTCTCGCCACAATAATTTATTGTGTTTGTGGAGTTTTTTTGTGAAGGTCTAATTTTTATTAATCAGTCTAGTAATCATTCCACTATTCCAGTGGGAGTAGACGCGAGTAAGTTTAACAGCACGAAACTGGAACGCGACAACACAGATGGGCCCGATGGCTTATAGCTTGTGTAGGGGCGGGGGCTACCGAGTCGAGTCACGTGGTTGTGTCGGTCGCCCCATTGACCAGCGACCTGACTCAACTGAACCACGGCCCCATATAAAAACACGCGCGGGGCCAACTGTCAGACACTACATTTTCTCATCGGTGCGTCCATGGTGTACTAATCGCACCAAGACAGCCATGAATACTGTAAGTACCGTCCTTTCTTCATCTCATTTTAACTTAACGGCAACAGGCAACATACAAATACAAACAATGTCAATAAATGCATTGTTTAGGAAATTGCAATAATTGCTTTATATTTACTTACAGTTAGTTATATTTCTTCGATTTTAGTTATTTTCTATATGATGACATTTTCCATCGATATAATATTAATTAATAAAATTACCAATCAAATTTAACGTAGGAAAACGAGAATATATACCGTATTGTCAAATAACATCAATATATCAATCGACATACGCTTTGTTAGGAAATCGCCAGTAGACAGTAGCACTAACAATTAAAAATCCATAATTACTTTATATTTATGTTCATTCAATTTTATTTAGTCATTTTTTCGTCTGGTGGTGAAATCAGCAACTCAATCGCTAAAATTATGTCATTAATTACGGTATCTAAATTATTAAAATAATGGGATTTTCATTCATTATTCAATCGAAAAAAAAATGTCTTTGGGAATGCACCTCGATATTTCTATTCATTTGACCCGGTACACGAGTACATTTGTTTAAAAATGTGCCACCGTTCGTGATATTTATTGATATGTTTACAGTCGACCTTGTGTTAGGCCTAGGTCAAGTACACCGAGGCCAGCAGCACTCATACCCGGAAACGAAACCAAACGAATGTTGCGCACATCCTTGATTATTTTTTTTATTCTCTCTTTCCGATCTGATGGTCACGGACTTGAACTAAAAACCTACATATTTTTAATTTATAAATTGAATTTTTTTTGATTTATTAAAAGAATTATTGATAAAATAAAATTAAATGGTGAATTCGTTGAAGATTATACAATGGAAAAATGGAAAGAAGAAAAATACAGGTTTTAAAAAGTAAATTGTAGGTTGTTGAAGATGTCAGTTGATGAATGCTTGCTTTAATGCTCTTAGAGGTTTTAAAATAGGAAATAAAAGATTTATATATTGTTGTTTTGGTGTTAAATGTGGTTTAATCTCTCATGTTGTTACTTTTTAAAGCTTATTCGAGATGGTTTATGGCTAGGGGAGTTAGTTGATGTACGATTCTTGAGTTGTATAAATTTAAAGAAAAAAAAACTTGAATTTTGTTAAATCATAATCACTACAATATTATCACATGTAATAATGCCGAAAATATAATTGTTTATGTTGTTATGACAAGCGGAGAAAAAACAAATTAAAGTGAATGTGCAAATGAACTCAAGTCTCCCTTAAAATTTTACATAAAACTTCCACTCGCACTCGCATAGGTTACGACATTTAACATTTTATGTCCATTTCCTGTCTTACTTGGATGTTTACAATGGTTTCATGACAAACATAAATTTTATTCAAGTTTGCCTATTGACCTTCTGCTAGTGTTCATATTTGTTTGGTTGAATAAACAAGTTAGCTTAATGTGTTTTGAACTTTCTGAGTTTATTAATTCAAGTTGTTAATAAATGGTTATACTGACTGACGATTTAAAGAAAAGTGAGTTATTGCATTTCCTGATTGAATCAATACTAACTTAGGTCAATGAGGAGATTTCCTCGTGATGTGAGTGTTTGTGAGCAAACTAAATTGCTATTGGCATATATCAATTTTGATTTATAATTTTCTTATTTTCCTCTATTTAGTTCTTAGTATGCGTACTCTCATTGAGCATCCTTCACGTGACACTAGCAACTTTCTCTACTGGTTCGAGTAACTTTGCTAGTGGCCGCTACGGAGGAGGAAGCAGTTCCAACTACGGAGCAAACCAACCCAGCTACAGTCCACCAAGTTATAGTCCACCCAGCTATGCCTCGAAACCATCCATTTACTATGCTGGTCCAATTGTCTACTCGGACGAGAAACCTCCAGCACTCATTTTCCCATCCCCACCATCTAGTTATCCAAGCGGCTACGGTGGCAGCAGCAGCAGCTATGGCTCCGGTTCCAGCTACGGAAGTGGCAGCCAGTCAGTAGAATACGTGCCACTTCCAATTCACGATTTACCAGTGCTCATATACCAGTCTAAAGACAAACCACCACTTCACGTCTTAGGTGGCGGTAGCAGTGGTGGAGGAGGATCGTATACCGGTAGCACAGGCACTTCGTACGGCGGCAGCAGCGGAAGTTATTCTTCGTCTAGCTATGCTTCGCCGTCTTACAGCGTCGCTGCTCCAGCGCCGTCTTATTCACCAGCACCTGTTCCAGCCCCTTCACCGGCTCCCAGCTACAGCTCAAGCGGTTCCTACGGTAGCGCCGGCTACGGTGCTTCTCAGCAAGCAATGTACATGCCTGCAGCCATTCCAGCCCCAGCCCCTATCTATATTAATGCACCCACACCACAATATGCTGGTAGCAGTTCTGCTGATTACAGCAGTGCTGGAGGCAGTTATGTCTCTGGGGGACAAGGAGGCTATGTAGCTGCCAATCAGCAATATCCAAGTGCCAGCAGCTCGGGGTACGGAAGCGGCCAAAGTTACCAGAGCCAAAGTTACGAAAGTTCCACTCCACTACCTCACATAGTCTACGCTGGACATCCGCCGATTCACGTATATTCGCAACCTCAAGTTTACATGACTTCGTCCGGAAGTAGTTACGGAGGCTCCGGATCCTACGACAGTGGATCGAGCGGCTACGGAGGCAGCAGCTACAATCAAGCTAGTTACGGAGCGACAGCGCCTAGTTACGGAGCCGCAGCGCCTAGTTACGGAGCCGCAGCGCCTAGTTACGGAGCTGCAGCGCCTAGTTACGGAGCCGCAGCGCCTAGTTACGGAGCCGCAGCGCCTAGTTACGGAGCCGCAGCATCTAGTTATGGAACGGCATCTCAAGGCAGCTACGGAACGGGTTCCATAAGCTTAGGGGCCAGCTACGGTACTTCTGGAAGCGGTTACGGAGGATCAGGAAGTAGTTACGGAACCTCTGGAGGTTATGGTGGAAGTTACGGAAGTTCGCAAAGCAATTACGTAGCGGTTCCGGGCATTTCGAAACCACCGATACTTATTTATCAAGGAATCAGGCCACCGTTGACCGTAGTTCCAAGCAGTCCCGGTTACTCTGCACCGAGTTATTCAGCTGGCAGCTCGGGAAGTTACAGTGGTAAAATTGGACCAACAAATTCATCACCTTCAGTTACTTCTTCTGAATTGAAAAATAACAACGAGAGCAATGACATCATCAATGAAATTATGGCTGCTTCTAAAGAAACCAAGAACTAAAAGATGACTGCTGGCTGAAATATTTCTTTTCTTTAATTTTAATTCTTGAAAATAGGTAGCAGGCTACAATAAAACTTGTTTTCAATGTTTTAATAATTTTTTTTGCAACATTTCTTTAAAATAAAGTCATTTTACAAAATGTTTTCAACAGGCCTCTGGAAGGCAAACCAATGTCAATTTTTATTATTTTTTTTTTTTACTTTTTAAATTTTTTTATCATGTGTAATGTATTGATGTTGTAATAAGTTATAGAATTTGTACTGGCTTTAAATAATTAAATGTATTTAATTTCAAAAGAATGAATTTTGTAAATGAAACCAACATGATTTATTTTTGATAAGCTATTACGTATTTAAATCTTTCAAATCTTAGAGCTGAAAAAGTAAACATACACATTTCCACACCACCCACAATATAAAAATAAACCACAAGCTAAACACAGATTAAAATATTTATTTAAAACTTCATCTAGTGGCAACTCACATTCTTTGACTTATGGTGTCTTCTCCTGCACGATACAATCCAAACCAGCATTGAATTTTTTTGAATTTGTACTTTACAAACCAGTTAAAACATTCTAATGTTTTTAACATTTGTTTATTTTAACATTTTATACAATACACTTTACATTTTATGTTATAAAGGTGGGTTCTCACATGTACTTAACTTAACTTAGAAAACTGTGTTCACACTTAATGTAACTTAGTCTGAATTCTGTTCAATTAGGTTAATGACTGACATCTTTGATCTAGTGCAGCTGTTTGCTATTGGCTGAATTAAGACATTTAGTTAAAGTCAAAGTTTACCAGTAATTCAAAACATTTTTGAATTAAGAAAACTTTGTCTTAGTTTGCACATTAATTTCTTCTTAAGTTAAGCTCAAGTGTGAACTCACCTACAAAGAGTATGTACAAAATTGACTAATTATAGATAAATTTAGTTGTAATGTGGCTTTTATTAAATACACATTATAAAGAAGAGCAGATTCACGGCAACTTGTATGATAAGTGCAGACTAGAGATGTTTGCGTTTGATGAACTTATGGAGTAGGAGCAACGAGAAAGGCAGTTGCACAAGCAGCCATGCATGCTCCTTGAGCTGCAGTGCATGCAGCAGTTCCAGAAAATAAAGTTAATCCAAAAGAGAAAAAACCTGAAATCAAATGAAATCAAACATTAAAAGTGTACAGTAGACTAAAACGGTGATTGATAAAGTTGAATTTGAATTAATTCTTATTAGAAATAAATAAATCAATTTCATAAACTCTGCACGATGATATAAAAAAATAGAGATTGCGGCCGAAGTTTCCGCCATCTAGCAGGAACGTTGAAATTCGAGCGCCGCCATTGAGAAGTCTGACGTTCCATCGGAACGTGTAGCATAGCCGAGCATAGTCAAGCTTCACTGCAAAACACATGTATAAAATGCATTTGCTTCATTGCAAAATAATATTCATTTTAAACATTAAAATTGCAGTGAAGCCATACCATTTTATAAATTAACATGTTTATACGATTATTATTATTTAATATGGTTGGTGGCAGGCTAATTATGGGTTTAGTAGTTAGAACACATTACAATGACTCTATGCACCAAATTTCAAGTTTGTCCTATGTCTACCTTTGAAGACATAGGCTT
>JAQFZP010001531.1:0-18737 GCA_034695745.1 Geophilus truncorum
TTTATGAAATTAATTATTTCTAATCACATCTTACACATTGAAATCAAGTAAAAGTTCATAATTCCCCATTCCTTTAACTGACATGAATATTTAAAATAAAGTTTTACATTAGAATTGCAACATATAACAGTAGACTGCAAAGTGCTTTAAAATAGATAAATATCGAACATTCTCTATTACCTGTTATCTAATCTTGTAACAAAACGTCTAAAATGACATTACAAAGGAAATGCTGATGCGATATCGATCACGAATAGAAATTGCATTCGTCGAAATTGGATAAAACATATCTGTTTTCCCATTGGGGAAAAGAATAAAAGAAATGTAACGCTGCGGTTTATTTTGACTTTTCAACCCAAATGCAATGTGTTAAGAAGGTTTTGTTTGGAAATAAACTCGGGGCCAGTGCATTGTCAACACATGTGTCACAGGGTATAATGCATGGGTTCAGCAGACCATGAGCGTTCTCTGCCGCATCTACTCTCGCTTCACATTCTATTCTGCGCTTCGGAAACGGAGGACTCGATAGAGTCGTTGACATCCGGCTGATGCCATATGTTACATTAACGTCACAGTGCATTTTTCAAACTTTGCTTTTTTTTTTACATTTTTTCAATGGACATTTTGCATTTTTCGTTTTTTGGTGTAGGAGGTTGATGCAGAACAAACCGCTAGTTGCTCATCAGCTTGGCAAGATTCTTTCACTGAATTATTGATTCACCTCATTTCATTCTTCGTGAATAGACTGCAGAGCAGGGGGCTGAAGGCAAAGGAAATCTGGCCAGAATAATGATGATAATGAGCAAGAGAAGCATAATGAAAAGAAGTTGGCAAAGAGGTTGAGTAGTGCAAATTTTCAGAGGCATTTCTGTTTACTTAATGGATTTGCAATTCTTTAATTTCTAGCTGTTTGATTGAGTTATTGTATTTTTCAGTGCGTCTGACATAATCTAATTTTTTTTGCTAAGTAATTGAATGTATTTCCAAATGTTATGTGCGTTATTTCGGTTTGCGCAATTTATTAAGTAAGAAGCAAGAACAAGTTGCTGTGATGCTGATTTCATACATTTATAGGCATTTGGTGAATTTGTTATAAAGACGAGTTGTTTTGATACATCTTAGGTTATTTAATTATACGATATGATTTTTATAACTGTACACTAAGTGGGAAGTGCAATTATCTCCCACAGCAATCAGCGTGTGTTATACTGTAAACGTGCTAACAAAATTCAAGAATCACGTGACACTCTTTCGCTCTACCTACAGTAATTTGTGTACAGTTATAAAAAATAGACTAATTCCAATTTTTGATATCGACTATCTATTTTTGATTGGTCAGGTTGCACTTACTACAATTAACATGGATAGATGCAACTTTATTTGAGCATTGAAGTCAGAAGCTGTTCTAAAAGCAATACTTTTCACGTCAAATGTCTATATATATAAACACATAGTGGCAATTAATAGACCCACACTGTTAGTCTCTATAATGACAATGTAGAGCTCCACACTAAACATACAGCATCATCAAGGAAGAAACATTGACTGTTTCCAAGGAAATGACCCAGCAACGAAATCAACCCATGAAAAAAATCAAGTAACCATGGAAACAGCACTTTCATCACAATTATCACAACAAACTGTATGATGGGGCTTTGCACCATTAATTACTGAGTCATTAAAGCTAAATCTATCAACTTGAACATTAATTACAAGAACTCATTTCCTCTAACCTCCATCCTCCACCACAGACATGAATGTGAACTCGACATCATTGTCTATAGGAGACACTGACAGGTCATGGGACATTCATTTCCACTGATATTCCAATACCCAACAGGACAAAGCTCAAAATTAGCATTCCAATGCAAACCAACATTGATTGCAAATTTCTCCTAAAACTACTTTTGATTACACTGGCTGCTTGAATAATTAAAATCAGTCAACACCACCATTCTTGTGCAGATAACTCCCAATTTGCAGTGAGAAGTAAAAGTTTACCAATAAGATTAAGGATTAACCCAACAAAAGCTTCAGCTCAAAGGATCAATGTCTAGGAGTTGTGATTTGATGTTGCCACAACTTTCCTCTTAGAACTAAGTACTAGAAAAGATCATGATGGTGTTGAGCAATCAGGTCAATGCAATCAGCATTGAAGCAATTAACCTTCAACTTTGTGTGTGTTGTGCATAGTAAAGTTGCAGGAGTGAATTTATGACCCACAAGAGGGTACATTGTAAGTTGTGGGAGGGTTTGTTTGAAATAAAGTGACATCTGATTCAGCAGTGACATGGCTGCATAATTTGTAAGATTGTTCAGCTTGGTTTTTCCTGCTGGAGTCACTAAACCCATTTTAAAAATAGATAGTGATTTTTTTCCTCTGTTGTTTGCTTATCCACTAATGCTCAATGAGAGTCATCAATCAATAAATGCTTTTTTATGAATATTTTATTCGCTTTGAATCGATCGCTCGAAACCAATGCTCTTGCAAAATGGCTGGGGAAAGTTGATTTAGTTGGTGCAAATGAAAAGTGAGACCGGTTGCGACAAAGTTTGGTTTGCTGAGACTGGTTTGGCTGATTGTCTTATAGGAAGGAAAGAAGAAATGAAGTTTAAAGATGCCAGCGGTTACTTTGGCCATTTGCGACCTGTCACATAACTTAACAATGCTCAATTAAACAATTCAATTTTACACAATTCAAAAATACTAACAACAAAGTCAAAATGCTACATAATACTAAAACTACTACCGTATGCAATTTGTTAACGTGATGTGTATTACAGATCTAATTATAATTAATCAATTATTAGCGAATTTTTTTGGTACCGTAAGCGCAAAAGTCTTAACATTACGTTACAATCTTACATTCTTAAATTAAGCTGAAATTACCGTATAATTGATATATAGCTATTTTATTAAATAACTGGATCAATCCCAGTGCGATATTAGTTATAAACCTTATGAACTTGGCCAATCACGGACTTTGTTGACAATCTTTTGACCAACATGGCGCTCTGACCAAATTTTTCACATCTGTGAGAGGTTGAGTAAGTTTACGACAGTTTTCTATAGATGTTTTCGCAGACATTCAGCTGCAAACATTGGATAAATACACTTAAATTCGAGGCAAAAATGAATGACTTTTCTTCGAACCACTGTGACATAACGGCATTAATCTTAAAATCGAGTTTGCAAACAAAAATATTTTTTTTACAAATGTACAAATATTAGGGGCATCAGAAAAGAGCTAAGATGCTTAATTGGTAATGACCTAATGCACATGTTCCAATCTAATTTACTAACAGGTGTTTTTAAGCGATTCCTTAAGCAACAATAATGCCAAAGAGAGGAAAATCAGTTGTTCGTTTTTTAATGACTGCTAAATGCTTATGTGTACGTGTATGACCACTTTCGCATTTTGAAATATGTGATATTTACCCATACTCCTTAGCGTTGTAAGGATGTACAGTATATTGGCGTAATACCGACCCATCGGCAATTGCTACTGGTACCGGTGTCGACTTTTCACAACTTGTCACAACTCGTATAGTGAGTCACAATTTTTCACTTCCACGTAAAACCAATGCCAATACCTATAAATCCCAAACTGTCTGTTCCGGCGCCATCAACTGATAAGCTTCTCGATACAAAAGTGGTAAAGTCTAATGGATATTGCAGCAGACGTGACGGCATCGGCGCGAAAGTAATCCATATAAAACCGGCTTTTCCAACGATGCTGTCAAAGCGATGAGTAATCGCCAGCTCATGCTTAAATATTTGTCAGATGCAAAAATGCACATCAAACAAAAGTGCATCGCAACCGAGGGATTTCCATCTCACGCTGCCAAAGTGCAAAACTACCCAGTTAATTAAAAGTGATGGACAATTGGTGTCGTAAGTGTCAGAAGTAGACTGTAGGGTGTAATTAGGTCTGAGGGCAGCTCCGTTCTCTGTCTGCTTCAGTTGTTTGACTTGCTACTGACTTAGTCAGCGCTGGATAACTGCGAAAAACACAAATTGCTGACGTCAAGTATCGGAGATAGCCGTTCAATTCAATCAGCCTGAGTTATTGTATCCTGCAAGAGTGCTGATAAAAGAACTCAGTTATTGGCAAATGTGAAAGTAAAAGAGGAAAATGGAGCAGATTGTGTCACAGATTAGCACAGAATGGCAAATGATGAATTACTCACTTCTTTACATCAATTGGTCTAATGGATTTTTGCTTTCGGAAGAAATTCTAGCTGTGGTTTGAGACATTATTTATTTTCTCTTATTTCTAGAATAAGTCTAAAGTTTAACACTTACAAGTTAGACAAATTTTTTATTTATTTATTATTATTACCGTATTACTATTTTAGCAAATTTGCCCGGCGCTGCTCGGCTTAAAAATTCTAATTAACTAAAAAGTTTAAAAATACAAAATTCAGTTGGGATTCTGATTGTTTTCCGTGGCCAAATCCTGAATGTTTAGTTATTTCTATTTCCATCTTGAATATATTCAAACGAATGTTAACAGATTATGACTGCTCTCAGGTTTTTGGCGAGACATCTTTGGAAAACCTTTTCACCTTTTTCGCTTAAAGTGGCAACGAGGTTTGCAGGCATTGGCAATCACAAGCCATTTTGGGAATTGACAATTGAGCACCACTAACACCATACATTTGTAGCACAGAGGGAAACTCAGTCTCTTCCAACTTGTGATAAGCGATGAAATGCGGCGCGACGAGAAATGCAAGCTACGGTTACGTGCAGCGCTACATAAATATCACCGTTGTGAAAACCTGGCTTTATGCTACGACTGATATGGTACACCAGAAAAGAGTCCCATGCTGAAATGTCATTCAAAAATGGCTACTTTTTATTTATTTATTTATGTTTATGTAGTGGGGTTTCATAGATAGCAGCCGAATGATCCCGGGTTCGGTCTGAATGTCAATGTATTTGGTTTTCATCTTCTAGTTTACTTTTGCTATATACTGTATTATGTTTTTGGTTTGTACTATATCGTACTTACAGTTTTTTATTTACACTTGGAAGTGAGAGAGATAAAATTTTGAAATTGTAGTGAGATTTTACATTTTCTAGTTCATTTGTATTTTAATTGTACCGGTAATTGTTTTAAGTTAAATTTACATCACAGTTGTGGTTAACTAGTCTCAAATAAAAAGGAAATTTATTTTTGAACTTTAGTCTAATTTAAATTAAATTTCAGCAATTTAAATTTCCAGTTTATTTTTGAATTGTCCATAAAATTAAATTTCAACATTTGCTCCTGTGATTGTGTGAATATTTCTTAAAGTAACCAGTGACTACAATGGTTGTACACGACCAGTCATAAAAAAAAGAAAAAAAAAGACACTACAAATAGCAAAACAAATGCAAATCATCACAACAATCAAAATACAGTATATTAGTCCAATTAACGTCATTCTCACGTTTTTTTTTTTACATTTTAAAGTGGGACAGGTCACTTTAAGACGAAATAAAGACTTTAAAATGCCGTCGTTTTTATGGTTTTTTGAGACTTGATGTTTGTCTTAAGTGAAGGAGTCTTTTTTACGTAAATGACAACTTGATGTCGTTTTAACGTCAGGATGTCAGATTGTTACATAAAAAGTATGTCAATTAGATGAATTTGTACGCATTTGAAAGACAAGTAAAATTACTCAAATCAGTTGAAACGTGCATCTGCTGCAACTAGTCTTGCAGGCTTTGCCTTATTGCACTCCATGTCTACTATTATTTATTTGAAAGCCTCTATTTAGTGGTTACTTAGACCATTGATTTGTATCAAACCGATAAATCACTCGGCGCCAGAACTGCAGCGTCCAAACTTGGTCTTCGCACTGCAAGACCTTTATCAGCAGCTCGAAGCAGAAGCGAAGGAATGAGAGCGAGGGGATTTATCACTTTGCGGGTTCAATCAAGAGCTGTTGGGATTGAGTCGGAACGACGGCAAAGAAATTGAGCCCACAGTTGGCAAACGCCTTTGCCGCGCTTCATTTGCCGTGCTCATCAATCGGATATTTGTAACCGGTTATTGAAATTGCTCTGGCTCGATCCGCTCATCCACTCGAAAGGATTAGCATAATGAAGCCCACTTCAGGACTAATCATTCCTGGTTGGCTTGCAATTTATGGTGTGAAAGTGGCAATTGCTGAATTCCCATCATTCTTCCGCTGCTGATGGAGAAAAGAAATTGCACTTGATGACAGTTTATTGAGGATTTCTTTGCAAGATGTTGGGGAGAAGAGATAAATGAAGTGCAATGGCAGAGTAATAGTTAATCCATTAGTCATCTTATTGTGCATGCTGAACGGGCTGAGGGATGGATGGAGGAAAAGAAAAAAAGAAAGGAAAAACTCATTTCATGTCGTGATATGATGGGTGGGGTTTGATCTATATAGCGTATTGATTTATTGAAATTTTCTTTTGTTTTTTTACTGGATGGTTGTGATAAAAAGAAGATGGATGTTGCAGTGGTTGTTTTGGCTGCAGAAAAATAATGAGAATATCAGCCTACAACATTCAGAGAAAGACATTTTAATTGAAGAATGAATGTCCCCAGCGGCTAGTTCAGCCATGCACGATCTGTCGCATGTCATTAACTTATTGCAATTCTATAAATTTCTTCACAAATCTTATAAATGTATGGTACACTATCTTAAAGTTTTGCACAAGTAAAAAAAAAACTACACAATCCTATATTATCACAAAATACTAAACACAATTTCAAAATACGACAAACATTTATACAAATCGTAATATTCTATTTCTTAAACAGTGTATCTGATAAGGCATCATCTGTTGTTACATATTTTAACGTGTCTGAAAATTATTTGGCCACAATTAATTACTGTTTGTGATGAGTACACGTAGATTCATACCTAATAATTTTTATTTAAATAAATTTTTATTGATAAAATGTTGCTCATGATACTATCTATACCGTACTAACAATGATGTACAAACTTCGAGTGGAATCATATTACTGGAAATGAGATATTTCAATTTTTGCTCTCACATCTTTTTCCAAAAAGAAAAAAAGTGAAATATAGTCAAGTTTGAGATTGCGCAGTGGTCTTGGGCTTCGTTATCAATTTGCAAATTTTGCTGCATATGTATAACTGATGACCATTTCCTCGAAAAGCGGTGTAAAAAACGTTGACTTGGTGCAACTTTATTTCCCTAATTGATGGTTCTCTTATCTGTGCAAACGGGAAAGCAAAATTTATGTGTGTTTCCTATTGTGCAAGCCGTATTTGATGCGATGAAAGTTTCATCTGCCTCATTTTAATTTGAGATAGCTTAGAAATGTGTGTAATTAAAATGTCACACGACGGCAACCAGTTTCACTCGTCGACATACGAGGCAACGGTAACCATATCGGAGAAGCAAATTTGAATGGGTCCTCGAATGCGAGATAGTCCCCTCGACAGAGCAACTGTCAAGATTCCTCATTACTAAAATTTGAAGGCAAGGGTAGGTTTAACTTAATTATCATGGAAAATGAGGAGAAGGCCTTTAATGCACAAGTTTACAGTGTCATTGAATAATAGATGAAATGCTAGTTCTTAATTGTGGATAATGAGTGTTTTGTGGAATAATAGTCTTGTTATACCTGTGGGAATTTGTGATTTGGGCAAAATGCTTGATAAAGATTTATGACTTGCATGCAACAGTTGGTTGGCTCACTTTGTTGCTTTGGATCACGACTTCTTCATACAAGGTACGGCATAAGGGTTTGTGAGGCAGTAAAACCTAGGTCCGGAGAAGGCGATGAAAAGGGAATAAAGAAAATGAGGTCTTCGGTAATGCGGGTGATACTAACTACTATATTATCAAGTAATTACGTTTGCAGGTGTCTAATTGTGGTGACAATCGATAAATTTCTATCATTGAGTTATCAGAATGTTATTTTACAAATAATAACATTGTGGGTATATAACTGAGTTAAGGTATTATTGGTAAACACTGTATTGGTCTCTCGGCAAAGACAAAAAATGATGCTTTTCTTATTCCCATGAAATATAGATAAACCTAGACGACAACATCATAAAATGTACTTTCAGCTCAAAACTGAGACACAAAAATCCTTGTTTGCTACATTAGACCATGCCATGGCTCATCCAGAGGGTTGGCCAATTGGTTTACGTACATTTTGCAAAATTAATGTTTCTGCGAAACGCTAGGAAACGTTGGAGACCTCAGTTGTTTTTGCAGAGCTGGCGAGAGATAAGAACAATTAAGCAAAGAAAAGTGAATAATTAAATAGGTGTTAGGGAGAAAATAGCCTTTGTTATGACTTTTAATATCGTCGCAAGTTTTTCCTAACAGTTAATTGTCAGCTAATTCAAAAAGGCGAGAGAAATAAATGGGTGGAGATGCTAACCACTATACTATCGAAGATTTTCCAGCGTCCGAAAGGACATTTTCTATTGCTTTTCATACTCTTTAAAGTGATGTATGGACCATTGTGGACGTCGATTTATCAATCGACAACAATTTACTTTATACGGTAACCCACAAATTTTATAACCTGAACTGTTATGATTTACATCATTTACCAAAGGTGCCGGTGTAATTCATAAACTGTCTTTTAAAATTTAAACTCATCTTGATTCATGATGCAAGATTTGTGTTTAGATTAAAGGGGCACTTAACTGCAATATGTAACTCATGCTGCTTGTCGCTTGTGGCATTAACTTTTATATCGCATTCAATTTCCAAGTCCATAATTTACGTTCCAGATCTGTTGGTGAATATTTCTCCCTCTAGTTTACTTTAGTTGTAAATGGCAGGAAACAAGTGCAGAAAAGTGTTTTCTTTTCCTCTTTTTACTTGTCTGCTGAAGAAGTTTGGAGTATATTCCCTGCAATCAGTAAAGTGCACTTGTACGAATTTAATGCTGCGCATGGAATGTGTTTTCTAGAGCTGTGTAGCAGCCATTTTTCATTGATCACATAAAAAGTTACAATTTTATAGTGTAAACCAAAGTTGTTTTTTTTTTGCAAGAATCAATATCTTGTATGTAGCGATATACTAACTAATATACTATCGAAGAATAAATACGTGCAAATGTACACATGCATAATTTACATGTTTATACAGCAGTTACAGGTGTCGACAACTTCTGAGTATTGAACTACTGTACCGTATGTAAGAAATACTCTGAATAAAAAAAAGGAATTTTAAACGACAAAAAAATTGTTTGTCGCACGTATCCTGGTAGCGGTTACTGTAATATTTATCTTGTTGTCAGGGATTGTACAGAGAAACGTTTCATCGATTTTTTTTAGTGCCAGTGAGAATGTATCTATCACATGTTGAGTTATATTAAGCTTCACACTTCACTTCAGGTAGAGCTGTACTGTCAACTGTGTTTAGTTTCAATGTTTCATGCTCGGTAGTTTTTGTATTAGGAAACATGTAATAACTTTTTCTTATTTTATAAGAAAGTTAGAAAAAATTAGAATTTAATCTTTCTTTTCTGTGAAGATTAAAGAAGAAATTAGAAAGAATGTTTTAATTAAATGGTTCATTGAAGATTCTGGTAATATTTAATTGCAAAAATTGAAATTGACATTTTAATGGCTTTTATGCAGTAATTAAAACAAAATACTGAAAAAGTTTTTTTTTTTCTCATGGCACTATACTACGTACAGTAACTACTATGATATACTATCAAAGAAGTGATTACCGTACTAAACCTAATTTACATTTTAAAAATATCCTAACGGATAGATGCTGTACTTTATATCCACAAGATGAGTTCTATTGCTATTTTAAATTCATCCTGTCAATTGATCAAAGCGTCGTTTGATGCGGTAATTGATTTCCTAAATGTTTATTCACTTCCAAAACACTACATTACAAATCCATAAATTCATCATAGACAACTTTCTCCAACAGACATTGCTATAAAACATCACAAAGTTAAGGTCCATTTATATCAATAAATGATTGTTGTTTTGTGAACCTTTTTTCCCTTCCTTACATTCCCTGCCATTTTCCTCGGATTGCTCGACTTTTGCTCGACTGCCTGATTGTATAGTTCTGCTGGAAGCCACTAGTGGCAGTTTTATCCCGTTCTGGGAAACAAACTGCCCCTTGCCACACTGGGGAGTCATATTTACGGGAGGTTAGAATCACGGCCGGTCATGCCCGTTGCTATTTTATTGGCAAGTGATAAAGGTGAGGGGCATTCTTTATGTGCACCGAAAGCTGTCTCGTGATCTCTGTTTGAGATGGACATTTTTTATAACGCCGTTTGCTGATGGGACAGGAAAATGGTTGTAGGTTATATATTTTTTTGTTTGACGGCGGGTAGTGAATTAGTGCTGGAAAATTGTCGGTTTCGAGTGGCATCATGAATAATGTTTGAAGCTGCAGTTGGCTGAGAAAGGAGATGCGTGTTGGGGTTTGGAAATGTGCAAGGAATCAAGGAAAAAGTGATGTTACCTTCAGGTTAGAGGAGAAGTGATATTTTATTCTTTTTTTGGTTCTCGGACGACGTTTTTGTTGTCTGCGGGTGATACTAACTACTATACTATTGAGGATTTAGTAAGATATACGTATTCGTTTATCTGAATGTTTTTATATTATATTTTTTGTATTTGTTTTATGTTTGCTAACTTATATAAGTTAGTAGAATGTTAAAATTTGCAGATACTGCATTTTATTATTATTAAATCTTAACACTAGGTGGCAAATTATTGTTTTACAAAGTGTTAGTTTTTACATTTTTTAGCTTTTTGTTCAACAGAATTATTTTGTGATGGAAATTTTGAACAAAAACATATTTTGCTGACGAAAATACAGTAAAAAGTACATTACTTTTTACATCACTCATAATTCTGCATACATTCAGTGTTGAAAGGCACTTGTGTGACAGGAATATGACACAATTTTGAATTTTTCACTCTTGGTGCTTTGGCAACTCACTTTCACAAATTACAGCTTCGAGTCAGTTTAGTCAACACTTGAAAGTTGTGACAGTTGTTTGGAAATCTGAGCTCCAACTCTTCCAACGTCTTTCTAAAATATTCTGAAATTAGGTGTTTTTATTGGAATAGCATAATATTTAATTTTACTCCTCTGTAATTGCTAAAATAATATTTAAAGAACATTTATTATTAATTAAGTTAAAGTAGTCACAGAATGGTGAATATTAATTACAATATACGCTATCCAGGAATTTTATATGTTTTATAAAAAATTCCTTTTCCTCTGTTGTTCATTATCAACTTAAATTTTTAAAACTTTCTTTAAAAAAACACAAGCAAACAAGAATCTTAAAACAACTAACGTCTCCATTTCTTTCTCTGCCGGAAATCTGGCCATTGTCTTTCCACCGGAGATTATTTTTCGCCTTTCTCTTCTACCGTCATTTCTCAACATTTTCTTCCAACATCTTTTTTTTTCTCCGACTATATGCGCAGAAGGATTTTTGAAATTTATAACATTTCTTTTGTTCAACCATCCAACCATTATATCCATTAAATTTTCATAGCAGTTTGAAGAGAATCAAGAGGGTTGGCTGGGGAGTGAGCGCAGAAGAATCTTTAAGTTCCGGTGTTGGTGAATGTAATTCATGCCTTGTTTGCTGTGCATTGCAATCCCATCGTGTCTTTGTCTTCATTGTATTTCATTAAATGAATGTTCGGACGGGGACTTGTCTTCAATCTGCAAGAGGATTTTTAAGGCAAAGCTTCTCTCTAAAGGCTTTTGTTTCTTCACTCTGCACATACGTTTATCTATTTATTCTTCTGACCCTACTGTACACAAAGTCAGCTTGTGTTATGTGTTGGATTTTACCTTTTTTTCTTTTATTTGTTTTTTAAAAAAGTTGGAAAAATAAAAATTGTGGTTTGGTGGTGTTGTTGAAATCGATATTTGTTTCTTAGCTGGGTATTCTACTGTAGAATAAACTTGGGTTGGCTGCAGGTTGATGTTAGAATTTTGTTAATGGTGGAATTGTTTGTAATTTACATTTTGTTATATTGTTAATGATTACATTTGTATTATTTTGTACTAATTCTGGGATATTGTTTGCAGAGCTGCAGTATAATTTTGAATTTTAATGTAATTATTATTTTTTGAGACTAATTCTTTAAAATATCAAAAAATAATGATGTCTAAAACTCTTAAGGATTGTGCTAAACTTAACTCTTCTTTTATCAACTGTATATAAAAAATGCATAAAGGTACATTACAACTTGAATAGGAAATTTTTTTTCCTTCTACGATACTTTTTTTTTTTACTTGTCTCTTCTGTCTCAATCAAATAATTATTTAAACAGCTTAAAAGAAATTCTGGAAAAATACTATCCAATTTCAGAATATTTAATAATAAGTAAAATAGGGTTTAAAAAGATGTTAATTAATTATTTACAACTGCCAGGAATCTTCTTTCCATCTAACTGTAAAAAAAACCACGATAATTGAGTGGAATTTTTCTTGAAATTCAATAAAAGAAATAAAATTCGGAGATTGCAACAGCAATTTATCTGAACATGAGGAAATTGAGTGGGAAAGTTTGTGATGCAATAGTGCATTAGCACCACTCTGACTAATTGCAACAAGACATGAATAAGTAATTGATTTTGTTTAAATGTAGGCTCTGCAATTGAAAAGTTATTACTTTGGATTTTGGTTGCTGGCAGTGGAAAAATGGCTGAAAGTTATTCTTCTGTAATGGAAGAGGTTGGTAATAAAAGTTGTATGGTTGATCACTCTTACCTGAGGTTATGCTTTGCTGATGGAACAATCTATTGCACTTTTTGATGGCTTTCTCAAGATGGAGTCATCATGATTTTCCTTTTAATATCTTGTGTTTTATTCTACAAATGACAGCTTTCATTATTTATACAAACGTTTTATTAATTATTTATAACAATAATTTTTTAATTTTTTTTTTATAAAATAATGTATAAGTCACACAAATGCCACATTAAATTAAAATCTCATAAAAGAAAAAAAGAAAATAAATTTTAAATTTGATTTTAGTAACTTTATTGCATTCTTGCCTTAATATTAAAAATAGATTAATATTTTTTCCATCTTTTAAATCATCAATTTCATTATGTTAATTTTCAAAATTAATTTCAACTTACCAAACACAAATTTATTTTTTCTATTAATCCATGCAATTTTGTGAGAAACTTTATTAGGCTTTTGTTAAACTAGGTTGTGCTAATTAATGACAATATTTAAATACTTAAGCACATTACATTGCAATTAAGGTAATTTAATTATGCACAGCCTGGTGGATTTTCTTGTAACCAAAAAAAAAATGCATTAAGTATTAAAAATTTGATAATTTTTTTATTTATTTATAAATACTTTGTTTTAAGAAATATATTTTAAAATTTGAATCTAAATAAATAAATTTGATTGTAAATTTAATTAATAATTTGTTCTTTACAGTAGTTGCATTCAAAAAGATGTGTGTTGTCTTAAGTGTTGTGTTAGCAAAGTGTTGTGTTAGCTGACTTTTTGAATGTCAAAGTGTTGGCCGAGTGTTAACTATGTGTTATAACAATTAACACTCATATTTTATTTCAAATCATCAAAAATATAAAGAAAATTGTATAGTTGAACCACATTAAAACGAAATAAATCATTGCCACAAAAACTAATTTTATCGACATCACAAATTCAGACGCGTATTTAAATTTGGTATCATTACGTAATGAATTATGTTAATTTTATAAAAATTAATCCTAATTAATCAAAAATCGTTATAGCAAAAGACTTTTCAACTTTTTGAGGTTACTTACGGTATAACAAGGTTCAGCTATAAAATATATTTTAACGACTTACCTTATTCAATTTCAAAGTTTGAAGCGTAAACAAAATGGCTGCTTTCAGCTGTCTTAAACAGACCGTGTGTGTGCTTGTCTTATGGTTGTAACACACATCTTAAGCGGAACTGACGTCATTTTTTTAAGACAACACGCTTAGCACACTTAACACACATCTTTTTGAATGCAGCTACTGTTCTTTTTTTGAGTGGTAGAGTCTATTCAATAAAAAATACTTTTATTTATTTTTACTTTTTTTTATATACAATTGAAAATTCCTCATATTCCATTTTCATTATGAATTATTTTGTGTTAATTTTTTTTGGTTTTTGTCTTTTTTTTTTCTCATAAAAAAATATGATGAAAAAGTGGATCAATGCACTGACAAGTGAAGGAAGGGAGGGAACGTTTGATTAAATATTAATTTTTCTTGGACAACATCCATTGTGTTCAGTGAAGTTGCAATAAATTGAGTTTTCCTCTACTTGAGAGTGGTGACATCATCAAAGTTGCTGAGTGACTGGCTCCTTTTGAATTTAAAGATGAAAGGAATGAAATGGAAAAGGTGATTTTCAATGCTTTTTTCTTCTTTCTTTCTTTCTTTCTTTCTTTCTTTCTTTCTTTCTCTCTCTCTTTTTTCTTTTATTTTGCTTTATCACCATGACATATTTTAGTCATGGTGATCAAAGAAAAGAATAAAGGATGAGACTGAAACCTTTTAAGCATTTAGTTCCTTGGATGGCCTAGTTTTAACTGGAAGTAATTTATTGTAGAAATGGGTGTATAAGTGATGATTCACTAATTCACTAAAAAGATGTCACTTAGCTGAGCTAATAAGGCAGTTGTATGGACTGGAAATTACCAATTATTTGTTTTAGTAGTGTTAACTTGTGATTGATGTGACCGGTGAAATTTGGATCACGATTAGATGTTGACATGACTATTCTATTTTTATAAAGAAACCTGTAAAGTTTAATTAAAAATAGAAAAATGTATAAATATTATTATACAAATTATGTCTAAATGTGTCAAGATGAATTGTTTCCTAGTTATTAATAACAGATACGTACAACAGTTTGTTACTCAATAATGTACTACTAAGCTTTTTGACCTTAGTGGTCATTGTCAGGTTGATGTCCAACTGCGGTTTATGTCTGTTTATTGTCAGTGGTAGGAAAGAATTTAAGATAATAGTTGTCTTGTTGTGAGCTATAAAAGCATTTAACTGCAAAAGGACAAGATTTCCACAGACATCAAATGGTGAAACATTAAAAAGTGGTAATACGTGTAGTAGTTTTGAAATTATTTTCTATCAGTGTGATAAACATTGGATGAAGTTATATAAAAATTGAAAATTTTCTTAATTGAATTTTTTTATTATACTTAAGTTATAAGGCATCATTAATTGATTTATTATCTAAAGTAGTGATAATAAAATATTGCTATTTTTTTGTAAAAATTGTCAGTTTTCCTGTAAACTTGCTACTAGCAATTGTTACATATAGCGACTATAAATAGTGATAACACTGTCAACATTGTAAATCAATAAGGAAGGCAGAAATGGTGCTTAAGATTGCCAGCAGCTACTCTGATTATTCGTGACTCATGACATGATATTTACAAAAAATTTCTTAAAATTGCACAATTATAAAATGTAATGCAAACTAACACATTAAGGTACGCATAATCTTAAAATACTACAAAACTTACACTCGATGCAATAAAACAAGACTGTTATTGTTTAATCTGTGCGTTCCAGTCTAAAAGTACACTGGAATTTAAACGTCATTAAGAAGTTTTATTTTTAATGGAATTTTGGGGATTTAGCTACTTTTTTGCACTTAATTGTATCTACAATTAACTGCCGAAGAACATGCGGGTAATTATTGAACAAAAGATACAGTCCAGTAGAAGTCATTGCAATAACCTGGTAAAATCTATTATTCTTTCATTACCAGTAGTTCATTTGAGGGTTTGGAAACCTTTTGGAGAGTTTGTGGGTTTAGAAGATTTCAAACCCCTTGATGTAGCCGAATGCCGGTAATGAAATACATTTTAATTTATTATACAGTAAACCTAATCTAATATTAAAATATGTTAAAACGACAGGTATAAGATAGCCAACTAAGATCAAATAAAAGTTCATTATAACAAACTCTAAAAAATAAAGAAATGATAAGATACTTCTTTAGGTATCAAATATTTTAGGAATGTAATGCTAACTATTGCTGAAAATGCATTATTTTCACTTATGTAGTTTGTCTCATTGATATTTCAATAATATTCAAAATTTAAATGCATACAACTTGATTGGGGTAGACTCAAAATTACAATCAAACTACCTGACAAGGTAGAATTTTATAACTTTACATTTTAACTACGGTACCTCTGCTGAAAGGCAGTGAAATTTACTTTTAAACAAATAACTGACGTCTACTGTCCAAAAAAAAAAAAAATACATATCGTAGTTTATATTTTGGCACTTCATTTACATCTTTATTGTTTAGAGTACCGTAATGTCTAAAAAAGACGTAATGTAATGTCTAAAAAAGACCAAAAATGATGAAATACCTTAAAATCCTTCTACCACTTTCAACAACTTGTCGAAAGCTTTTATTACATGAAAAATGTTTCAGTTAGGAATTTTTAATAGCTGTATGGGTAATGTTTAAGTGCAATTAACTCAAGTTGTTTGTCTTTGTCAAGAACTTTTTCTTTCTCTTCCTCTTCCTTTTAAAAGAAATTAAAAAAAAATCCTTTTAAAATTTAAATTGACTTGAGGTTAGGCTTGCATTTAATACAAGACCAGTGAATTGCACTTAGAGAAAGCTAAGATGTCAATAAGGGGCTGAGCACAGGTCACCAAGCAAGGGTTAATTCGTTTATTTTCAAAGCCATGTCCTCATCAACCACATACTAAAGGTGATGTCTTTGAGAAAAGCAGGTATACAATTCTTATCTGCTATCTAATTTATGTTACAGCTAAAATGCAAGGCTGGATCTTTAAATATTAAAGTTAAAGATGATGTTGAAAGAAGAACTGGATGATAAGGTGAAATTTGAAGGGAATAAAAGCCGCACGGCGAACGCATAAAGACAGTTTTAGCGGATGCGAAGATTCGAGCTGTAAAGTGGTGTTTGGTGATATTTTAATGGCGCTCCAGTGGATGGGGCGAGATAAGACTTGTCTGAGTTAAATTGAATCTAAGCTTTGTTTTTATGGGCTATTTGAAATTGATGCTGCCAGATCCATCCGGGAGACTTGCCCTGATGGCGGTTATTGACAACGCTTCGACTATTAAGTCCAGAACTTTGATAATTGCAGTGAAGAGCATAAGAAGAATTGTGCACTTTTAGCAGTTTCAGATTAAACTTTGTTTAACTCTACACTTTGAAGGTTAATAACTTAATCTTTTAAGGTCATTTTGGTATTCAAAATTGTAAATGTTACACTTATTGATGGTTATTCAGTTTTAAAAAGGCGTAGAGAATTTATAAGATGATACTTAATACACTTCTCTTGTAATAAAAAGTGGAGGCTTTTATTTAGAAGATATTATTCTATAGATAAAGGAATATTTGAGCGTTGTAAGCGTCGAAGCACGCGGCATATATGAGATCAAGTGGATGATTGGAAGTTCAGATGGATTTTGTTGTGTCTCTTGAGCTTGAATGGATGGAATTTTAGAGAGATAAAGTGGTTGGTTGGTTGCTTGGAAACTGTAAAAAAGGAGAAGGCTGGTGATTGTGGTCATAGGAGAATGTAATGAAGACTTCTACAGTTTTATTCTTGGAAACTATCCTTGCCACTGTAATTGCCATAGTGATTTTTGAAATCCGAGAAAAAGATTGGGCAGCAACAGCATGTTGTTGAAACCTTGGTTTTTCTTATATATAGAAACTAAAGTTTTGCTAGAAATTCCTATCTTGGAATATTTCACTGCGTTGTCTTGTTGTCTTGTTTTTTTTTTTTTTTTTTTTTTTTTTTTTTTTTTGTGACGAATTTTCTCACTTTTGCCGCATTCATACTTCGATTCGTTGGTTTCACGAATGCGAAGCCGGCAAAATTTGTGGAATTTTTTTTCAAAAAATAGTAATGTGCATTCACCTTCGCTAAAATTTGTTGAAAAAGTAGTGAATGACTTTTGCTGATGCTATTTTAAATGTTTGTTAAAAACTTTAACTTTAAATCGCTAACACTATCACTAGCTGCATTCAAAAAGTCAATTACACTAGTTCATATGAAATGAACCTGTTTAAAACTATATTGTGGAAGTTAGTTTTAAACAGGTTTATTTCATATGAACAAGTGCAATTGACTTTGTGAATGCAGCTACTATTGCCACTGTTTCGCTGCTATTAGTCCAAGCACTGTTAGTTGAATTAGGTATAATTCCTGTTGCTGCCAACACAAATGGTATATTTAAACCAATTAGGATTATTCTTTTCTTTCTTGACACCTGCAGTGTTACTCTTTCTAGAGGGGAATACTAGAACATTTAATCTTCCCTCTGCTATATCCCTCGCCGCACCGAGGTAAGGGGACGACCCCTCGTTCCACCCATGATGAGCTTCTTTTGCACATTGCGTCTGCGCATGCGCGAACTTTCCGTGTCAGGTTTTTGAATTCACAAGCTGGTATTGTGTTAAAATTAGACATTCTGATGGACCCTTACATTGGTTTCCATTAAAATGTCTTTCAAAAACCAAAACTTAATTTTTGGTTTTAAAAAGTGTCTTTACAACGAGTTGTAAAGCCACAAAGTTTTCGATAAACTTAAAACCTGGCGCGCTCTTTATTCCTACGCAGGCGAAAATCTAAAAATGAAAGGGGGAGATGTGACCTAGATTCCTTGTATTGCGGGCTTTCATGCAGCAAGGGGCAGCTTTTGCTGTGTTTTTGCATGCAATTAGAACTTTAAACTTGAATA
>JAQFZP010001532.1:0-18724 GCA_034695745.1 Geophilus truncorum
TACTGAGAAAGTATGTTGATGGCCCTCCTGGGACGCTAAATTTCAATTTACATGTTTGGCCCCTCTGGGCCGCCGTAGATGGGTGGTTTTCGTCGAAGCCCATTAGTCTCTTCCATGTTCGTAAAGGGACGGAAATATTTTCCGAGTCATCGTCTTGAACTTAAGTCAAAATTTCATTCTCGTTTGGTAAGGGCTTTGTCCTTTTTTACAATGGGATCCGTCTCCACGCGGTCCGTAATTTTGGGAATCTCGGTACCACGAGTCCCGATCGCGCCTTCAACTGGGTCTTTGCCAAGACTACCAGGACGCATTAAAATCTTTGAATCGGATTTGGTGGAATCCATGCCATTTGGGTTTTTGTCCGTTAAAGTAGCGTGGATCACCACGCGTTCTTGAATCTTTCGAGGCCTACCTCGTTTTTCTTCGGAAATGCTGGTGGATTTCGGGGCTTTTTTCTAATCTTTTGCCATGGAAAAAACAATTTTCGGACAGATTTGCACCAGCAAAAAAATAATGCGACTACGCGTTGTAGAGTAAAAATAAGAATGGTGGCGTAGGGGTAAACTACGGATTAAATAAGATGGGGTATCTATAAAATGTGATTTTAGCTTTAAAGTACTCATTTTTAAGATAAAGATAGGACAAGCCATAAGTTAACTGCATTTATTTACCAGTTGAAATATAATTACTTTTTATAAGTTGTCTTGGGAATAACGGTTTCATTGATATCGAATTTTGGTACTCGAAAAATTCGTGAAGTTGCATTTTCGTCTTGAAACGATCCTTCAACTCTGTTTTCCATTTTCTTCTAATACAAAATATGGTACTTTTTCTTTACAGAATCAAATGCAACTCTGGCAACAGTGATATATTGCTGAAAATATTTTAATATAAAATTTTCTTTTCTAGCAATGAATTTACACTATAACTTACCACAAACTTTTCCTTTATTTTGTTGCCACCATTTTTGTTAGCCATCCTGTAACTGCGTATTTTCTCACATTCACCTGTGTACGATGTAGTGTAGGAAATATATCAGAAATTTATTTATGGAATTTTAAAACTTTATTATATACAAGATCACATATGAAGTACTCTACTTACCAGCATCAAAGTTCTTCTCTGAGGACATGTTGAAAAAGCCCAGAACTATGAAAGAATTTTATTCTTAACTGAAAATTTCATACGATTTTTAAATCAAATACACATTATAAAAGTATAATAAGAATTTACATGATACAAAATATCTAAATTTGAAAATGTGTTGTGAGCCTTCAGCCTCCTGGGCCACCATATGTATGAAATAATTTAAAAAATATATCATAAAATTATCAAGCAAACAGATAAAATATATAATTTATATAAGTTTGTTTTTAAAATATTAAACCACACAATCAAAATACTTTAAACTTTTTTCCTTATTCTATACCGTGATCTTTTTGGTTTAAGTTAGGTTTATCTAATGTTAGGTAATTTTTTTTTGGATGGAATATTCTCGTCAGCAATGACATAACCACTTCTGTAACGTGATAAAAAATATTGTAACAACATAAAAATGTCAAATATTAAACTTTATTACCTTAAAACATGTCTTAGTCTCGCCAGGTCAAAGATATGACGTTATAGTGCTGAAAATTTAGCCTAAAATATTTTTTAAACGTATTTTCCCGAATTTCTAGGAAGAATATTTCAGAATTGCAAACCAAATTCAATATTTCCTTATAACTCATCCTTCGTTTGACAAAATAAATCTTCCTGGAATTGGAATAATGATTCTCCTATTTGGTTTTCAAAATTTATTATCTTAAATTATACTTTTCTACATTGGATTCTACATTGGATTGATTTTTAAATTGCAATTTGGCAATTTATAATTGCAAATTTAATTCTAATTTCTTAATTCTTAAAGCATGCTTCCTATTTTTCTTTTTCAACTCTTGTGGCAATTTCTTTATTTTGTCAGTCTTCTTTTTCTTCTTGCCACTTTAATTTCTCAAACTCTAAGTTTGTTTATTTCAACCTCTGCAAGCGAATCATTTTTGTGCCGAATTATTTGTTCAATTAATGAATCATTGGATAATTTTTGACGCTTTTCTTTTCTTCCATTGTCTAACGATGCTACAAATGAAATTCAGCTCTCTTCAGATTGTCGTTTGTGAGTTTTGTTTTGATCAGACACATCCAAAATGTTTTCCTCCTCCTCGTCATTAATTGGTTGATATTGGGAGCCTAATGTAGGTGAAATTGGGGACACAGCAGGTGTTGATGTTAGCACAATATCTAAATAAATAATATAATTATTTTATAATTAATTTATATTTAAAAAATAATTACCATTTTCAACTGTGACAGGATCATTTTCAATTAAACCATGACCATTTTCTGTTACTAAACCATTTTCTACCGTATATGTTGGAGTGAATTGTTGTGTTGTTTCAATAAGTTTTTGTATGTAGAACCACAGACACCTTTTTAAAACAACAGCTAAATAAATAAATAATAATATTTAATATTTATCAACATGTTTTACCCATTCCAGCAAAAAAACTATTCATTAATCCCTCTGACATTTTTTGAAATCCATCTTGAAAATCTTTCATCATTTTTTGGTCTGATTCACGTTGCTGAATCATTTGTTGTTCCAACCATTTATGCTCTTCTGCTTGTAGGGATTCCAGAATGTCATTCTGCCTTTGAGAATATTTTTCCAGTGCCAGTTCTTGTTTAGAAGCATTTGAATTTCTTTTTTTGATTATTATTAGATCCTGCTAATAAAAAAAAATTATTAATCACACTGATTGAAATATTTTTGTGTTAGTATTAAATTACCTTGAGTTGATGATGAAATTATAGGATTAATTGGTGGCTGATTATCCTTTTCTGCAGCTAAAAAAAAATAAATTTAAATATAAAATTTATTAATCACACTGATTGAAATATTTTGTGTTAGTATTGAATTACCTTGAGTTGATGATGAAATTATAGGATTAATTGGTGGCTGATTATCCTTTTCTACCGAATTGTCTCTTTGCTAAGTTAAAGTAAACTTTATCAGTTTCAATTATATTATATTAATTTTTAATTTTAGTACAATTTAATTTTTCTGCCAATTTTACTTTTTAATTTAATTTAATAAATTCAATTAATTTTAAATTTTTAATCTTGGTTGTCAGAACATGGTTCACTGGTTATAATTAAAGTGAACAATTCGAAATCTTTAAACTCGACTGCTCTGTGTGTGGAATTGCTTTCACTTCCGGTCTAATTATGCTAATTTTAATTAACCAAGATGGTTTGTCTAGGGGATTTTATATAAGGAAAGCAAAACCCCTGCTTAATTTAATAAGTCTTACGGTGATCCCGAATTTACTCGGCACACTCAACTTAACACAAATGACTCAAAGAATACACACGGGTGTTTACAAGAAAAAGAACACGCACTTTATTCGTATGGTAAAACTAAGTCCAAAGTACAAAAGAATGATAAGAAAAATGGTAAAAGAAAGTAAAGATGAAATGACGAAGACTGACGTCAGTCGGACTCGTCTTGGCGCGTAATTGGATCCGGTATGGATAAACTTCGCTTTTCGCGCCTAAATAACAGAAAAGGACAAAAAGCTTAACAAACTGCTCCAAAGAGAATTTCTCTGAGCGGAGGGGCAGTGTGGCAATTTTCCCTAACTGAATTGATAAGTGAAATTCACTTATTTCCCTCGAGTGTTATTCACTCGTAAGGAGTCAAAATTGGGTGACATAAATCGGTTACTCACAGTTACAGACACTTTCTAGTGATCAGAATCACTAAGCGTTTGAACGGTGGTTTCGGGTACGGAGTGGCGACGTCGGGTCGACACTTTCGGCAACTTCGTGTTTGACAAGGTGAAGGTGGCTCTAGCACTTGGTGACTTCGTAAGAAAAAGGCTTCACTGGTACAAAAGATCTTAGAGATGATATTTTCACCTATCAGGCAAAAGGACTTGAAGTTGGTTAACTTAAAGCTGTGGATCTCGAAGATGCGTGTTGTCTGGTGACTGGGTTTCTCAAAAAAGCTGCCGAGAAAACCTCGGTCTTCCTTTTATATCTTTCATTTTGGAGTGACACTGTTAGGTCACCCCTCCAAAATGGCTCTTAGTCACGGCATATTATCTTAGTTACGGCACCTGTGTGCACTCAACCCTCCCCATCCTGGCTGGCAAAGCACTTAGAGTCAACCAATCAGCATCCAGAAATGATGCGTACATCGCGTCCTAGTTCCCGCCAAAACTACCAAGAAATCTTTAGTGATTTTTATTTCTCCTTCTCATGTAATACATGAGGAAATAATATTTATTTAAATAGAAATCCTACTAATTTATTTGGCCAATAAATAATACTAAAAAAATCACCACACTCCTCTCCACTAGCATGAACTACATGCGTTCAAAACAAAACTAGTTACCTAAACCTATAGCGTTCTCTCCTATTTCCTTCTTGGTTAGGTGGATATGACCTCTTATCGTCGTCCTTTTTCTGGGTGTCTGCCTCACAGGTGTCAGCCAATGCAGAGTAGTTGTTGCCGGGGTCAGCACGTTCGGTCAAATAGAAATCGGCATGTCCCTCGGGTTCGTCGATCCGGTCGTGACGGTTAGGGTCATTTCTCCGTTTGTGTACCCACACTCTGTGAATTCGCCGGAAAAAATCATTGGGGGGTAACTTAATTCGCGCCAGGTCTTCTGGCTCTCGGCGGTGAGCAAACAGTAGGCGAGAGTGCTGAATAATATCTCCGGTGGACTCGATTTCACGGTCCAACCAATGGAAGAACGATCTCCCATGATCCTGGATCCGAAGCAGATGCTCTCTCGCGTTAGTGGTATAGCTTAGACCGGGAAAATGGGTTTTTAGCTGCTCACATACTTCCGGTGAATCATTCTTGCGGAGTCTTGGTGGTGACCCAGAGACATATCGTTGGCGCTGATTTTCCGAGGGTTCGTGCGGGCCATCCATGGAGAGACTTCGACAATCGTCCGGTTTCTTCCGTCGAACCGTTCGCATTTGCCTTTCTCGCGAGGAAGGCTCAGAAGACCGTTCTCTCTGAAGGGAATCTTGGGGATTCATTCCTGCAAACAACGCAGGGTCTTCAACGGTTAGAATCAGAGTGCCTTTGTCATAAATCGCATCTTCCTCCATGGGTTGTGACTGCGACTGCTGCTCTATTGTGGAGGGTTGCGAACTGTCATCCGGGAAATACTGGTTCCATGCAGAATGACTTGTGGCTGTTGATGGAAACTGTTGCCCAGGCTGGATATAAGGGGACGAGCCATCAGTGGGGTAAATAAAAATGTCCTTCAACTCTTCCGATGGATGGTAAGTGGAGTCAATTTGTTTTTTTACCAAAATCAGCAAGATATCCGCCGGGCAAAGGGACTAAGCTTTGAATACCAAAGCTAGCTGATGAATCCATGAAATTGGTCACTGTGGCTGGGGTTGGTACCTTGGGTTCCCGTTTCTGTGACACACGAGCGGTCTGTTCGAGGTGAAATTGTTGCCGGCGTTGTTGTCTCAATCGGCTTTTATCGATTTGTCGCGCTTGAATGGCTGCATTCCAAAGCTCCTGCCGAATTTCTACGGGGTCTGGGGCCAGGAAATCAAAGAAACTGTGTTGGCCAGCTGTCAACGTTATCCCTCTTTCCTGCACAACACGCCATGCGGCCAAAGCGCGTCGTGGAGTAGTGAATATGGGCAGGGCCAAAATCGTTCGGACAATTTGTCGTAATTGGAGTTGGTACATCTGTCGGTGCAAGGGGATGTCTCGCTGTTGATCGCGGACAACGCGTTTGCACCAGTCGGTCAGCGACTGTGCAGTGAAGTTGATGGCCTGCTGCTGGACTTCATCGGTCGTTCCATCTAATAATTTGATCGCATATCGTGGCAGATCAATTAAACTTTGATCCAGTCGCAAACTTTCTTCAGCTTCTTCGGGGAAATCGCTCGGCCAGGCGGTCGTCATGGAACTCCACTGTGGTGGGGTTATTGGTCGAGTTGGGTCCGTTAAAGCGTTTGGGGTCAAGTCGATCTTTTGCTGATTAAATAAAACGGGCTGATTCATTTGAGGGGCGGTGGATGCCAGAGGGACAAATTGGGGTGCCGACGATGAAGATGGGACCCCCAGTTGTGGGACACTCTGGTTTGCGTGTGCCTGCAATCGCCTCAATAATTCTAAATGGGATTCCCTTGGCTTCTCCACATTAAAATATTTCACCCAAGGTTTTTGGTTTTCTTCGGGGATTGTTTGCCAATTGCTGGTGCCTGACGCAAAACTAGCCGGTGTCTGTTGTGGAACCGGTGGCAGAATGATTTGCTCCATTAAGGGGCGGGGTTCTAATCGATGGCGCAAATCGGAGGGGTGCAAGGAAGCTGCCTCGGACTCTTTGGCTAAACTAGATTGGGTGAAAACACGGGTCGGATGTCGTTGCTCGCGAATACCGCGAGATTCATGGTTTCGATAAGGGTGGGCTCTCGTCGCGCATTTCGCGACGCTCGTGCTGCTGTTCTTCCTGTCGATTGATCCCCATCGAGCCTCGTTGCGCGTATCGGGATCTAAGGTTGCGCCCGGTGACGCCACACCATCTTAATTGATGCTCTTCGGCCTGTGTTTTCCAGCTGATGAGAGACGTCCAAAGGGTCGGTTCATTTGAAGTGGCAGCGCGGATAAATTGGCTCTTCGTAATTCCTAATTGCCGCGTAAACCGCGTGCACACGTCGGGTGTCGTTTGCCTTAATTCTTGAAGGTAACGTTGTCGCACCTCCTCACGACGAATTTCGTCGTTGTCTCGATTGTAGGCATGGAAAAGTTGCCAATCCCGGTGTGTCATTGGGCAAAACCCACTTTCTAGAAAAGGCGTGGGTATCGGCGCCTTGACATCCCATCCGCGCGGGAGTTTTTGTCGCAATGTCTGACGAAATTCCCTCGGGAAACAATCGGACAAGTATTTATTGCTCCCGTACCACTTATTTACGGAACGGGAAAACACTGTCCTTGCGTTGATTCTCTCTTCCGGTCTCGGGAATGCGGCGATAAATGCCTGTGGGATCGGGGCCCTCCCAAGTAAACCCCGATGATCCGGCGCGCGTTGGCACCTCTCCCCAGGTGTTCATTAATCTGCCCCACTCCTCCTGTGAAAGAAAACAATTTTTTCGTGATCAGATTTGTCATTAAAAATTTTCTTAAATTCACCTAGACTCTTAACAAGGCTCAATTCTGAATTTCAGAATTATTCCGCTCTATTTGTTCAGACTTTTGTTTTTTTGTGGAATTTATTTTAAATTCATTTTTCTTTTATCTACAAAATTTTCAAATATTTAGTTTTGAAAGGTCTGAACCGAGTCCAAGTGATTTTATTTTGTGTTAGGACGTTTTTTCGTTAAATTTCAAGTATTTCTCTGAAGAACAGGGATTTTTACCGGTTGCTAAGCAACACGGGTTTAACTTCTTCTCACTGGTGGCGCTAGTTGTACTTCCAACTTGTTAATGGCGTCCCGTGAAAAGTTTCGGTTTTCGAAACAAGTCACTTAAAATTATTGTTTTTTTTTTTTTTTTTTTTTTTTTTTTTACTCGCCTAATAATTCGAAGTTTCTCAGAGAATATTTACGAAATTTTTTTTGTTAGTATTAATAATCCGTGCATATTTTAAAATTATTTTTCTCTTGAAAACTTTTTGAATGCTTTCATTCATTTTGTAATTTTGGTTGCGCAGTTCGCAACAATTTTATCATGCTTTCATGATTTTTTTCCTAATTTTATCAAAATACCTGTGAAATGTTTGTCACTTCGTTGGGTTCTACGAACCCGGCGGCCGCAAGTTGTGCCGTCAACTGACGGATGTGGTCGGCACTCTCAAGAATTCGGGGATTATTTCCCCTTTGATTTTCTGTTGGGGCTTCGATCCGCGGATGCCTTGGTCTTCGGTCATCCGGTCGTTGTTCGTCTCGCCGTACATTTTCGAAATTATATTCATTTGTCTTCTCCCGTCACTACGATGAATTTCGGCGTCTCCATTATGGTCCACGGTCAATTTTAATCGATTTTCCGCTCGCCAATCTCCTCCCAAAATCAATGGGTACGGGCTGTCCGCCACTACTACCACTCGTGTCGCTGTTGTTCGCAATACTCCTATTTGGCATGTTAAATTGACGTAGCCGCTTTAACTTTTTAAATGAATTAATGAACGGCAAATCTGAAATTTTAAAAGAGGTCATACGTCATGATACGGGTGGATAATATTAAATATGGTCATTAACAATGTGTATGTTGAGATTTGGCATGTGAAGCTCGTTATTGGTGTAGATGGAAATGGTAATTTTTGAATCTTTAAATGAATTAAAGAACGGTAAATTTGAAATTTTAAAAATGAAATTTTTTGATGATGCATTGTTAAACAAACGATAAATCGTACGTGATTCGACTACACTAACGCAGTATAATTGAATCACGTACGATTTAACAAGATCACAAAACATGGGTGCGCTGGTGTGAAGCTGGCGCACCCTCTTTAAAAATGAAATTTTTTGATGTTGCATTGTTACACAAACGTTAAATCGTACGTGATTCGACGTCACTAACGCAGTACAATCGAATCACGTACGATTTAACAAGATCACAAAACATGGGTGCGCCAGCTTCACGGACGTCTGTTTCATCAGTCCATTTTTTCGTGTCGTATGATTTCTTTAAGCTTGTTTCTTTAGAATAAAGGCTATCTTTTTTTCTTTCAGCTAGGCCACATTCTCTAAACCATCTGCTTAAGTATTCTTTTTTTTTTTTCCAGGATACGGTACTAAATTAAAATAAAGTAAAATACAGGCGTTAGTAATATAGTTCTAATTGTTGAAATTCCTCATTACATTTTTATCACTCCCAAGGCGATTATCCACCAACCATTGAGCTAACCGCATATTTACAACCTCAGTATAGGATTTCTTTTTGGAATTAGTCGGTTTTTTGGAGCTACTGTATTACACTAAAAAAAAATGTATATAAATATAAACAAACAAACAAATTAATTAATAAATAAATAAATATGCTTTTCAGACTAGGTTTTCAATGCCAATTTCATTTAATTAATTTTATTAATTTTAAAATTAATTAATTAAAATAAACCTGTAGATAAGGTATGAAATTTAATTATGTAATGTAATTTAATTTTTTGATTTCAAATGATAAATATATTTGTATTCAAAAAAATGTTCACAGAATCATTTTTCTTGTTCAAAATAATTTTTGTGATCATGTGACCTAAACTTCAAGTACAATTTACTAAATGATCTAATAGTTAAAATTTTAAAGTAATAACAGCTGTAGATTTAGCATAAAATGAGAAATTTAATTTTATTATTACCGGTACATTTAATTTTACGAATACAAAACCTAGAGAAATTAGCATTTAAAAAGTACACACGAAGTCAGAGAAAGAGTTTTGCAGATAAGTGTTCTCGAATTTCGGAGTCAAATTACATAACAATAATATGGTCAAAATTTAAAAATGAGAACATATCCTGATTCGGTATGAGAAGAGGATTCGAATGGTGTGTCGTACATAATTTTTAGATTTTTTTATGTTGGAGATATTCACATCCAAACTTTCGCACGCGAAATATGTAGTGCGATTTAATTGTCCAATCTTAAGATTTTTATCAATTCTAAATTAGAATTAAATTAGAACTTTATAATTTTTATACTGTAGTTATAATCGTGATACAACTTTGAGAAGCATACTACTGACGTTTTTTCAGGGAGAGGAAGTTGGTGGAACTCGAGGATCTTGTTGCACGAAACGAAATACTGCGCAAAGCAAGAAGCTGGCGAAAAAAAAACAAAGTGATGGAGGATTGTGTAAAATGACTATTTGAAGTTTAAAGTTGGAGGAAAATCGTAACAAATCTTGGAAATGTTTTATTTTATCTCAGAAATGTACACTCTTTAATTTCTCGACGGTAGAAGTTAAAAAATTTGAAACTGTTGTGTCTGCTGCCATCTCTCATCGTTCGATTTAAAAATAGCTCGTGTAGAGTTAAAGTTCCATTTTACCAGAGAAAAGTAATTTCACTTGAGAATACTTTATCCATTTTCCCTTATTTTTATTTATTTATTTATTTATTTATTATTATTATTATTATTGAAAATCAAAGTGACGTGATGGGAGAGGAAAGAAAAAAGTTAAAAGCGAAATGAAGTCGTCAATGGAAATGGCGAGTAGTGAAAAACAAATTTATGAAGATGGAACTTTTTTCTAATGACACAGAAAAAAAGGGACTGTGAATTAGCGTCGCCTTCAAGTTGCGGTGTTTGATTGCAGCTCATTTGCTGGTAAGCGAAGAGCGTTGCGGACCCTCGCTCGCGACCCGAAGAGACGCGAGGGGAGAATGAAAAGAAGCTGAGCAATAATTGGAACGAAGAAGGAAACTTCTGTTCAGGATCAGCTTTCTTAGCGGAAAATTAGGCTTATATAAATTTCCGGATGTGAAAATGTAAGTTTTATGATGAAGTAGGAAATATGAAGGAAAGAGTGAGAAAGTCGAGCAATGAAACGATGGCAGAGTAGGGGTGACTTGAAAGATGCTCATCTTCTACAATGGATAGGGGTCATTCATCGTGGGGGGAAAAGTAGCGATCGAATAACAGTGGTGGGAATAAATCTCATTTTGCGCTATATAGAATGTAATTAGCGTCAGAATGCAAGTTATAAAGACTGTTTGTCAAAGAAGAATTGTTTTTATATTATTAGAGGAATGATAAAGTTGTTACAATGCTGAGGTAATGTTTTTTAGGTGAATGAAGTCAATGAAGTCACTTAATTTGGTTGTTACGCCATTTATTAAACTTATCTTAATTTGGTAAACTTTCACAGCTGCACTTTTGACGGTTTGTTTATGAAAAAAAGCACGACTTCCGTTCTTAATCGTCTCTTGGGCATGCATACAAGTAAAGACTCGCTTCTTAATTATATAAACTTTTTTCGTGTTTATATTCTACAGGCATTCGGTTATTACGAACGCAGGTGCGAGACTAAAGTTATTACGCTTCTATTTCTGAAATTTATTTTTTTTCCCTTTCGTTTTACAAGTAACCATTGGCTCCGGTTTTTCCCTTCATATTTTTGCTAATCGTTTTGGACGGTTCTTGGCCAGCCGGCACCAATTCATCTCGTCTCTTCGTGCACCCGTCAAAAATAAATTTTCTCATATGTTTATGTTTATTTTTGTTTTTATTTTGCAACTGAATGACAAATGAAGCACGTACGATGTATTTAAAGGAGTTTAAAATTATTTATACCCCACGTTGAAATTTGTTTCAACGATTTTAACTTTGATATTTTTGTTAATTATCATTAGTGTGGAAAAAATTCCTAAAATTGAAAAATTTCATTTAGACTCCAAACTTGACCATAAAATAAACATTAATAATCGTATCATACACAATAGTTTATATTTGAAATTATAGGTAATGCAGTAACAATACTGATGATGATAATAATAATAATAATAATTAAATGAAATAAGTGAAATGTCTAGAAACAACTAAATCTAACAAGTAATCAAAAGCTTTTGTTAAAATCTACATTTTCAATAACCATAACATAACACTTTAATTTCTGAATAAATACCGCAAAAATATTTCTTTTCTGTCACTTTGGCATACAGATAACCTTAATAAAAATACTAAAATAATTGCACTTTACCGGCTCGCAAATATTTAATTTAAAAAAATTAAATTTAAGATTTAAAAAAAAAGTCACAAATAAAAGAAATTACCATAGCTTAAAACAAGTGACCTGGAAACAGGTGCGACATCATCATCAGTGTCCAGACCACGCACCCTCCATTCTCCAGACTGAAAAAGCATAACTGAGTCTCTCGTTGGCCACGTAGCTGCAGCTGCTGGTCAGTTTGTTGTCGTGTTCATCACTGCGCAGCACTTGGTACAAGAAATCAATGTATCTCGACGCGAGTTTCAGAGTCTGAATTTTCGATAACTTATCACTCGGCAACGTGGGAACGATCTTTTGTAACGACGAGAAAGCGTCGTTTAAACTTTGCGTCCGTTGTCGTTCCCTAACGTTGGCCAGCACTCGTTGGTTCTGCAGGTCCTCGAAACGCTGCGGGATCCTTTTCTTGTTTTTACTCGACCCCGCGACTGCCGTATCCATAACAACAACCGCCGGACACTTTTCGAGTCGTTTCCCGTTAGTACTGTTGTGGTAATTTCTTTTGCGGTGCAGGCGATGACCGTCGTTCATCTCCGAAGGGTCCATGCACAGTGTCTCGTGCATTAAGATATCCGAAGAGCCGTGCGACGAGATCGGCGAGTGGAGTTCGGGTGAACCGGGCTCGTACTTAATGGGGATCATCTCTCGAGTGCGAGTGGAGCGACAAGTGTGGCGTTGCTCCGGTGTCTGTCTCCCGTTCTCTAGGTTGATGAAACGATGGGCGGGAAGACTGGGGCTGAGTCGGCACGATAAAATTAGAGAAGGTCCAGATAAACATGCCAATCAGAGCGCGCGTTTGCGCTATGCCACACCATCGCCACCACACCGCACATTCGTTTACCCTCTTTCTCCCTGCCACTGCTGCTGCTGCTCCCACATCGCCCCACTTCGGTTCCCTCCTACATCATCCCATCTGGTCACCGGAAGTTGCTTTCAGCTTCTCACCATCTCTCACTTCAGCTGAGGATTACGCGCGCGATGAATGAATATTTTATCGGTTTTTTCCTAGCAGTTTTTAATGTTTTGATTTTAAAAAATTTGATGATGAAATGCGAGAAATGTTTTTTTTTTTTTATGTTATTTTTTGGGTAAAATGGCAGTTGTTTTGTAATGTACGATAGGTGAAGTTTTGGACTTGATTTGAGTTTCAAAGTTGTGTTGAGGTTTTAATTAAACGGAATAGCTATTTAGACCGCCGGGCGGTGTAAATAGCACCTGAGCTATTTGAACCGCTGGCGGTGTAAATAGCGACTGAGCTATTTAGACCGCCTATTTTTCTCGAATCCAGCGGTTCAAATAGCTCAGGTGCAATTTACACCGCCCGGCGGTCTAAATAGCAACGGCCTTAATTAAAAGTGATAAATCCTGGGTTTTCAGTTTTGATGGTTTAACTTGAAAAATATAATTTTATCAGCAAAACTTAATAGTAAAAGTTTAATAATTTTAAATTACTTTAAGATAAAATATGTAGTGAATTGGATTGAATTTTGGCTTCAAAATTAACATTTTTTTCAAAATAAAATTAAAAAACAAAGCTTGAAATTTTTTCGAAATTTCTTGTTTTATTATTGACTTTATTATGTAAATTTTAAGTGGAATTTTGAATTTGATTTGGTTGAGAAACAATGAGCATCAGGTCCTCCAAAAGACCGAATTACTCGGTTTTTAACGGTACGATTCACTAAAGTGGGGGTGGATGAGAAAACAGTGAGAAAATGTGCAGCGTCGCATCCACCTTCTTGCTCCACTTGCACTATGGCACCCCATTCACCCTTGCCGGAAGCACCACGAGACATCGACGGGGAACTTAAAGCACGCCTGCACTGGTTAAATTACTAACTCATCCCTAGTGTCTTGTCATTACGCTTTTATCATCGTTTATCCGATTTTACAGCATTAGAACTAATCTCATTACACTTAATAAAATCAAACTTAAAATTCAGGGTTGAAAAGATTCAACCTCATTTCACTTCAAAACTGTAAAATTTGTCATTTGATTTAGTTTGGTTGGATTTTATGTTCATTTCACTACTGCTTCACTTTTATAATTCACACCACGAAGATTGATAGAAGAATAAACATTTTTACAAGATTATTAACCACTTTTCGATCACAGGAAACAAGCAAATAAAGAAAACACAAAGTTTTTTAGAAATAAAATTAAGATTTAAGACTTTAAAGACTATAAAACCATAAAATGCATGTAGTTTTATTGTAAAAGCCAATTTTACTATGCACAATCTTTTGGGACCTTGCATCTAACGAGTGAGGTTATCATCTGGGAAGGAAACAGGGTTGGGACGGAAGAGGTGAGGCAGTGATTAAATAGTGGTCAATAGGGCTAGGTAAAGAAAAGATTACGACCCTGATTGTCACTTAACGACTCCAACGAGTTGAAACGGTGATACCTTCAACTTAACCCTGTTGTTATTACAAGAAAATGGGGTCAGAGGTGAGTCGGTGAGTGTTTAAATCTGCTTTTATCTGATTATCTGAGGGGAGCGTCTTTTCAAACACTTCCACCCTCGTCCCTTATCCACCCCCGCCTTGAAAGACGCCTCACTGGCGCCAGAGGAGTGGATGAAGGGAGTTCGATTCCATCAACAAATTCAAGTACCGTGACCAATGGTCAGTTCGTACGTCACTGTGATACGCGCAAGATCTAATTGCAAAAGGCACATTTCGTGACGTAGAAGCACAAAGAGGGCGCCCCGTGAGTTAAGAACGAGATCAACATCCATCATTCATTTCCCCACTTCCCTTTCCTTCGAATGGGAGTTTTTGATAAGTTTTTTTGGTGTTGAAAAGGAAATTTAATACAAAATGGATTAGTGTAAGCTGTGATTTAATGAAAAGTGCTTGGTTCGTGTTCGGTAATAGTTGTTTTATATAAAACTTTTGTTGTTTTACTGTATATAATGTCAACATAACTTCAAAACTATGTTTTGTGTGGTGTGGTGTATGTATGTGGGAGGTACCAAATATGTAATTTAAATTATTTGTTTTGAGTAAATTGAAACATAAGAATTTGTTAAAAAAAAAAGTCAATTTTTTATAAGTTACATGCAACTTATGTTGTGTGGTTCTGTTTTTGTCTTGGTTTGGGTTCTAATTCTTGCTTCGAATCATTGAGATGCTTGATAAACGAAGCTCCAACATTTGGTGCCATATCATCCTGGTCTTGATCCGCACTTATCATTTGTAATACAGGGGCAGATGAAGTAGATAAAATGCCTGTTTTCTTAAATCCAGTTTGTAGTGTCTTCATGAGATTGGTTTCCATCATTTTGCCCATTAATTGCCGAAAAAGACTGGGAAACTTGTCTTTTGGAAGGGTTGTTGTCTTCCGACCAGCTGAACTTTGCTTAAATGTGGTTAGAATTTTTCTCCAGTTATTTTTAAAACTGGAGAAAAATGCCATATCCAAGGGTTGAAGCAAGTGCATGGTGTTAAGGGGCAAACACACAAACTTAATGTGATAATGTTCGCACATTTCCAAAACAGCAATATTCAGATGAGACTACAAGTTGTCACAAATAACTACTTTTTCGCCTGGAGTCATTTTGGCGTATGGAATTATGATTTTTTGAGAGTAATCTTCAAAGCAAAGCGTGTCGAACCATCCAGAAGTAGTTCTGTTGTAAACGCAACCATCAGGCCTTTATATTAGGTTTAAGGTTCTGAATTTGGACTTACTGTACTTTTAAGCGTGATAGTTGTCTCTAATTTAAGCCTTTTAGCATGTGAATATTGTTGTCAAATGCTTTCATTCTTGACGTGTCATTATTTCTAATTGTTTCTTATAATGATGTGATGCATCAAATCTATGACTATTGTTGAGAGTTTTCTTTGCAAATGTAATCACATTATTAAATCAGTAAAGCTTTTGCTTTGCTCAGAGTAACATCTCTTCTTCTCTCTTCCTCGTTCTCTCTCTCTCTTCAGTTCTTAACACATTCCTTGAGTTCAGTAGCATTGTTTTTATAGCAGTTGAAAACATATTCATTAGGTATCATTTCTCTTTTATTTTTTGCATTTTCGCGTGATTTCTTTTTTCTTTTCATCTGACAATATGGTTGTTGTTTGCGTTTCTTTATTTATTTTCTCTGGCAAAGATGGTGGTTTTTCCTCCACTGAAAAAAAACGCGATGCTCTCTCCAACTGCACTGGTAGTGCATGCTGTATTGTAGTATCAAAATATCTCTCTCTCTCTCTCTCTCTTTGGATAATCTTTGTTACGCAACACTCTCTTGAATGCTTTTTTCACCTTTCTTTTATTGTTCTCTTTCTTTCCTTCTTAGAGGTGACTTGGTAGTTCTTTCTTTCTTTCTTAGCTTTTTTTTCGCTCCAGACAATTGAGATGAGACAATTCTAAAAAGAGAAAAACGGCTCTGCGCAGGTGTATCCATGTTTATGCACAGTCGTTCCATGATGCCGAGATTCATATTTTGTCGTGAATATTTGGCCGCAACAGGTTTCTAGTGATACAGTTGTGTGCATTTTCGAGATGTGTCGTGCTAAGTTCGATTGCTTGTGACTCACGTAGGTGCACTGTAGACACGGAAATATCTCAGTCGCTTGTTTCTAGATCACCTCGTTCGTGTCTTCACGCTCCGTCTATTTTAGTTGACTGTTTTCAAACAATTATTGCTTTTTTTAAATCGATGATTGACTTAAAATTGCAATGCAAATCATCTCAATGGTCTTCTCTGGACGATTACTGATATTCAAAGTCAAGTATCACCTCAAGGAATGATGGGACCAGTCTGAATCTTGAACAACATTATATTGCTACTTCAGTAGATTGTAAACCTAGAGAGGAATGATGGGAATTCAACTACGTAATCCTTATAATTTTTAATCCAAGGGGTTTGGCTGAGGGATCCGACAAGCGCGAAATCGCGTCGAAAGATCAAAGAAAACTCTAAAAATCTCTTTAAATTCTTGCAAATTTTAAATCTTTGGTCAAAAAATCCAAAAAT
The DNA here is from genome assembly GCA_034695745.1 of Geophilus truncorum. Lineage (NCBI taxonomy): Eukaryota > Metazoa > Arthropoda > Chilopoda > Geophilomorpha > Geophilidae > Geophilus > Geophilus truncorum. The sequence continues at coordinate 16,724 of JAQFZP010001532.1, forward strand.
TCTTAAAGATCGGTCAAAAATCTAAAAAAACAAAAAAGAATCTTTAAAAATCTATTCGAATCTTGAAAAATCTTAAATCTTTAATAAAATCTTTATTCTACAGATTATTGAAAAACTTTCACAAATCCCACAAATCTCGTCGATAGCATTTGAGTTTGTTTCTGGTCTTCTGAGTTCGGCATTCTTCAAATGCTCGCCGATAGATCAACAAAATCTTTGTGAATGTGTGTGAATCTTTATAAATCTTTGCAAATCTTTCTATTCTGAATTTCCAACTCTTTCAAAATAAAAAAAAAATAAAAATAAAAACATTAAATTAAACAAAACTTAACTTTTTAATATCAATAATAACCCTAAAATATATTTACAAATCTTTTATAAACAAAAAATAATCACAATATAATATAATGGCTACAATTCTACCAATCAAAAATTAAAACGACAACGCATCTCGTAAATGCGCAACTTTCTGACGTGTGTCAAGTTGGGGGACAAAATCCCCAAATGGTTTGGAAAATTTATGCTGGTTAGTGCTCGGTTTGTGCTGTCTAAATACAAAAAAATGTTGGATATAGAGAAAAATAGTACATGTATTTAATTACAAATAGCAAAGACTGAAATTATTTATACCTGTAGTTTCTCAACAATAGGTTCAACACCATATTGTGTTAATGGCATGTTAAATGGCATCATGGATTGTGAAATTGGCGAAATATTTTGTTCTGAAATAAAAATAAAAAATAACTTAAAGATGATTTCAGAGCAGTTCAATGTGTTGTTTACATACTGATGTCATTTAATTCTTGCAAAAGATTCCTGTTTTCTTCTTCTAATTGCATCTTGTAGGAAATGCACTCTGCATTCACACATTCTGATCTGGTAGCATTTGTGTATGAGTAGTCCATGTTGAGACTTTGATTAATGGGACTTGATAAATCAGCCAAAGTAGTATTTGCTGATTTTCAGCTGGGAGGTTGATATATGCTGTAATCTTGGTTGTCACAGTCATCAAATCCTAAAAGAACAATTAAAATTGTAACATTAAAGTGCAGGTCTGGTTTTATCATTAGCACAAAAATATAATGATTTTTTAAAGTGCTTTAATTACTCAAATTCCTTACCATTACTCGAATACACATTTTGAAATGAGTTATTGAATCTATCTTGAGTCACTGGTGTCGATGTTCTTAACAAAGCAGTTATAGCGCCACAAACGTTACCAGTTGCTGCTTTGTCAATAGTAGCTGGTGTAGCAGATTTCAAAATATTGCCTGATTTATTCATTGTATAAAAAGTAACAGTTGAAAATCAGTTTAAGAAATAAGGGAATAATTTAAAAATATTACCCACTGCTATTCAAAAATATCTTTTTTGTATTTTTGGCTTTCTGTGATTTCTTTTGAACAGATGAATTAATTTCTGGTTTATGGGAAGGTTTATTTTGATTTTGCTCCAATAGAGGTGATTTTCTGACGCCATCTTCATTTTGAAACGTCATGGCATCAATTTCTTCACACATTTTGTACGCAGCAGAAACCTTATTATTCACTGTTTTTTGTTTTTTGGGTCGATTTTGTGTTTCTTCCCCAACCTTTCCCGACGTCATGTTTCGATTTTTACTTCTTTTTCCTTGTTTTTCGTGTTTCTTGTTGTCCTTTGTCAAACTTTGCAAATTATTTGTGGCTGTCTGTTTGATTATTTCCTCATTTACAGCTGCTTCTAATGTGTACAACTTTTCATCATTGTCTAAAATAAAAAAAACTTTCAGAAATTTTCCATTTCAAAGTGTTCAACAGTATTTTTGTGAATATATATAATAGTCTTGACTAACACTAAAATCATAAGTTTTTGCTGTAATCTTTATATGAAAGATTAAATATTTATCTCAGTTAACATCAAAAATCATTCACATTGCACAATACTTATCTTTCTCAATTAAACCAGTTATATACATATATATATATATGTATATATATATATATATATATATATTTTTTTTTT
>JAQFZP010001533.1:0-18723 GCA_034695745.1 Geophilus truncorum
TCAGAAAAATAGGTGAAAATAGGTCAGTCTTCATAATATAGGAAAAAATAGGTAATATAGGACGAGTACGATCCCTGCAATTACTGTTTCAACATTAAAACAATAAACAACAAACTCGATATTTTAAGCTAGAAGTATTAGAAGCAAAAGAAAATTCGACGAAATAAAATTCAAACATGGCTGTTATTGCTGTTTGCAACTGACACAAAAACCATAAAAAAAAACTCCGAGAAATTATAGAAACCAAAATGAAATCTTATTTACTAACAAGTTTTCAATGTGAAATCAGTAAAAATAAATTGTTAACGAGTAATTTAAAGCATATTGCAAGATAAACCGGAGGAGCTCGAGCACAACCCACCAACAACCTCGAAAAAACATGGCGTCGAGTGAATATGAGGAAAAAAAAAAGATGTGACGTCATTGTCATTCGATATTGAAATTAACGAAAATAAAAAAAAAATAAAAATTTAACGACATAAACAAACAATACAATACGGTACTCAAGAACTTGAAAATGCACGATTTTAAGTTATAAGTATTAGAAAGAAATGAGAATACGACCCTAGAATAGATAAAATTCAAACATGGCTGAGAACACCAACCGTTAAAATAAGCGAAATGTTCGTAAAATTGTCAAAATCGAATCGAAATGTTATTTACCAACGAGTCGTCTTGGGTGTTAATTTCGTCAAAATAACTTGTAATTCAATCGTTTAACGCATACTCAAAGGCTAAACCGAAGGAACTCGAACGCAAACATCGAACGACTCTACAACAACATGGCGTCGAGTGAAAATGAGGAAGAAACAGGATATGACGTCATTCAACAAATGGCCGGGTAAATGCATTTTAAATAATTTCGTGAAAGCATACATTTTATCGTAAAAATTGTTTCGAGTTAAATATGTGAAGATTAATCGATAAAAAAGATGATTTGACTCTTTTCCACTACACAGAGAATGACGTCACACTTGTTTACATGTTCTACAATTCTAAAAATTAAACAAAATTAAACTAATTAAAATTTAAAAAATGAAATAATTTCTAGTAAAAATTTAAACAGGTCCATCAAAACAAAATTTTTAGATAGAAAAAAATCAAAAAATCAAAAGCAACATATTTAATAAGATAAAATAGGTATTTAATTTATTTTTGTCACTTAATTTCTTAGCTGCTTTAACATATTCTTCATAAAAATCTAATTTTCGTTTACGATTTCCCGCATCAGGAAATTTGGATGACACTGTATTTAATTCTTGATCATTGAGAAATTGATTTTTTATTTCATTCAGCGTGGGTGAATCAGGCACCACCCCACACATATTCAACTTTTTCCTTTTCTTCTTTCTCCAATCTATTCATTTCTTCCCACTCTCTTCTCACTCTTTGCCCTGCTTTCTCCATCGTCTCTCCTCGTTCGTACAACGATCTCACGAGATTCGCTCGTAGAACAGGAGGATGAGACAAAAGAGACTCCCACGTCTTCGTCATCGACTCGGGAATGTTCACCACAGATCTCAGAACTTCCAGACAAGCAGCAAAAGCACCTCTGTGATCTTGAAAAGTCCCGGGAAACAGAAAGTCACAAGTGACGCGTATAATTTTATCCTTGTAGTCAAAGTTTTCAGAGCTCTTCACGAAATCCTCAGCAATTCGTTGTAGGTTAACAATTGCTATGTGCTTTTGCGACTGTTGAAAATCGTCAATGTGACTTAAAAAAATTCTAGAGGCTTTCTCCGGATTGCTGACGTATGCGCTCCACATACTCTCAAAGTGTTTGTCGAAATCTCGTGGCGGATCAATCGGGGTTGCATTTGTCGTCCAGTAGCAGTTTGGGAATGTACGAGACTGTGTTTTCGGATTTGGTTGGTGATTCCTGATCACAATCTGTATCAGGCATTGACTTTTCGTAACTCAAAAAACGCTCTTTTAGCTCTTCCTTCTTTTTATCTGATTGAGATGTATTTTCAACCGGTTTCAACTGTAAACTACACTTTTCTTGAAAACTCACACTTCTCTTTAAATTTTTAGGTTACCTAAAAATTTAAAGAGAAGTGTGAGTTTTCAAGAAAAGTTATCTTAGGGACAGGTGGGTTGGTGACACAATCAACAACCGAAAACGGCCGAAAAATAGAAATTAATTTTGTCTATGTGATTGATTTTCGCTTCAAATACTGGTATCAATAATTTTTTGTACTTTTAATTTCGATTATACCAAAAATAATATTAAAACGCAACAGCAACTACTTATAAATATATTTCTCTTGCAGTGGTCACAAGATCCGTGGATTTCGAATAATTTTGTAATGTATTAAAACACTACAGGTATGTGACATTGTGACAAAAAAGGTGCAAGGTCTACGTATTGCCAGATTGGAATGGGACAAACTATTCCTCTTTATGGTGTTAGGAGAATTTCTCATACCGTACGTTAATTAAATTGTTCCCAGTACAAAGATTTTAGAATACAATTTTTTTAAATGTTTAGACGTGTGTGCCTTATGAATAAAATGAAATTCGACAATAACAGAAAGCAAGCCAATTCCTGTATTATTTTGTCAAAAGTTTTGAGACCTTGTGTATTATAATTATTTGTGTAGTAATAAATAAGTTACAAATTCATTTTGAATTAAATTTAGAGAAAACAGTGTTCCAAATGCAGCCTTTACACTATTTCGCTTGAGTTTGCAGACAAAGAAAACCAACAGGAATCGACGTCATCAACACGAATCAACAACATCTTCTCACGACTCCAGAATCATCAGATCTCGATTTTGACGGATTTCATCTCGAGCGATCGCAGCTGACAACGTCGACACCAGTCCGAAATGTCATCACCATCAACGTCGCAGGCCTATAACATATCTAACACCACAACGTACGTTTTAAAATTGATTCGAGTGCCGACACCAACACAATCACCCTGGAAATACTGATGCAAATAATTTATGGGGTATCATTAATTTGAAAGAATTTTCAAGAGACAAAAGGTAAACGATATATTTTTAATAACTAAAAAAATTAAGAGCGTTTTAGGCTTATTTTGTTAGGGCTGTCAATAGTTTAGTTGAACAATTACATAGTCTAGTTGCATTTTATTGTTGCTATTTTATTGTCAAATTCTAGAATTTTCCAGCAATAATAGAAGTGTGTGACACCAAGTTGATGAGCTCGAGTTAAATTGTAGTCACTTTAATTCTCTCTGAGAATTCAATGGGACCAGACGTCTTTCACCTTTCCTCTCGCTTCTCTCTACTTGGTTGCAGTTTGTACTTAGATGTTTTTTCTTTCTCTTTCTACTTGATACTTGATTGCAGTTTGTACTCAGATTTTTTTCCTCTCGCTTTTTTCTACACGGTTGCATGTTTTTCTTCTCGCTTCTTTCTATTCTATTTGTTTGCACGTTTTTTCCCTCGCTTCTTACTACTTGGTTGCAGTTTGAACTTTACTTTATCTATTTTAAAAAAAATATCAAATAAGCTGTAAAAACCGGTATTTAGGATTAATATCGGTAAACGGTAGTAGTAATTTGGCTAACTTTACCGGTTATTACTGGTACGCTATTAAAGCATTTCCAATTCCCAACGCGTTTTTCTTGATAAGTGTTGAAAGTTAATATACATGTAGAATCCATTAGGAATAACAACTCCTGCTCACTTTTATGTCTCACGCAAAACAAGAACAACTTCATACAACAATCATGTATGACACATAACAAATGTCACCTACGATGTATTGTACAACAATATATAACAATCATCTAAACATGACAAAACCCCCACTGACATAATACATTAAGACTAAGCATCTTAACCAGTTCTCTACGCTTGTTCTTTGGTAAAAGCTTAGTAAAGATGTCAGTGACATTTGAATCTGTCCATCGACAACATTGTTATTTACCAAATTCCGAATGTAATGGTGTTTAATGTCAATATGTTTACTTTTCGTCTGCTCAATAAAAACATGCACACTTTGTAGACTAAATATTCTTTATTCTCATTCTCATTTTAAAAGTTAAAACTTAAACAATATGATTCTGATAGAAAGTGAAATCTCTCACTGACTTCACAAAATCTTCAAAATTATGATCAAATGATCAAATTATGATCATCAAATTTTCATTAAAAATAACTTCAAAATGATCAAAGAATGATTTGAAAATGATCTGGAAATGATCAACTTTTTTAGTAAAGGAAGTCTTCAGATTTCCACAGTTATTTTGTAATTTAGCAGATTTTATGTCCTCTGTACGGCATTGCTTGTTTTCCTAAAAATTTGATCACACTTAAGACGCGTTTTAGAACTTCAATGCTTTTCATAACTTGCTTGCGCCTTAATATAATGCTTTCGTGTGTGAGCAAAGATTCTACATCTTTTTCATCTTCAGCAGTGAAAAATGCCAGAACTGCTGCATTGTAAGACTTTGATGCCTCATGTTCCGAAATTCTTTGATAAATATGGGAAAACTTCGTGAAGCCAGTTGAAAATACTGTTTCTGTGTTGGAAAAGGCTTGACAAACTTTGCAATAAACAGCCTTAACTTCCTTGTTTTCAACTTTCACTGTCAGCCAATTTCGAGAAACATTGTTTTCAGAGATTATACGTTGATATACCCTTTTCGGATCAAATGGCAGACATTTAACATCTTTGAACGTTGGCTGCATAGCTGTAGAGCGTGCTAGCTGTATTCTTCTGGCAAGGGGTGCAGTTGCAGGTTGAAATGGCTCTTGTTCTTGATTTTCTAGTTCGGCATTTTTCATCTGTGAATCCACATTCACTTCATAAAGTTCACTCTCTGATTCTAGGTTACCGGTATCAATTTCTGCTTGTTCTTAATTTTCTGGTTCTGCAGTTTTCATCTCAGGTGGAACTATCTGTGAATCTTCATTCACGTCAGGAAATTCACTTTCCAATTCTAGGCTATAAATTTCTTCTTTTTCCTCATTTTCTGCTTGTGAATTTACTCTTGCTGTGCTACCTTGATTTTTTTTGTAAAAGATGCAGTTCTTTTGAAGAATTGAAAAAACTGTGTGATTGGGATTGCTGAGTTCGCACTTTCTTGTAACATTTTCTTATTGGACTCATTGCGATTTGAGCACCAGACTTGCATTTGACGTATTTTCTTTTGCGTGAACTATCCATCCTTTAAAAAAATACATGTATAAAATTTTTAAGAAAAAAAAATGAATATATCATATTTTCTCAATTGGCTGGTTATTTGCTAAATTTACTTTTTTTGGAAATAGAATATTATTTACTGTTGGCATATAATACATTCTTAATACATTCTTAAGTTGATGAATTCGTTCTCATTGAGAACTAATTCTCAATGAAAACGAATTCCCCAACATAGGTGTGCACAGGCACTTAAAGTTTACGAATTTTTAATTTTTAATTTTTATTTCGGGTTTTTAGTCATAATACTGTACATGTTTAATCATTTATATCACGACTACCAATTACAGCATTATTGCTTGTACTGGTAATGGTAATTAGATCAGTTTAATTAAAAGAAAACAGTAGCTGCATTTACAAAGTCAATTGCACTAGTTCATATGAAATAAACCTGTTTAAAACTATATTGTGGAAGTTGGTTTTAAACAAGTTTATTTCATATGAACAAGTGCAATTGACTTTGTGAATGCAGCTACTATAAAAATTCATGAGAATTATTTTTGTTTATTTAAATTATTCTGTATTTTTCCACCAGAGACTGTAACATTTAGATCACGTGACTTGGTTTCCCAGTTTGCACTGGCTGATGGAAGAAGAAGGAGAAAACTCGCCATTTTGAATCGTTATAAAACACTGTTCACGAACATTACCCCTTCGGATTTTATAAGCACGGTTTTCGCGTTTTCCTCAACCTAGGTTCAAGGACAACGCCAGTTTTGACTTTAGAGAACCGTATCATCTTGCGTCCAGCCTATTGATCGTTTATTTTTACTAAAGTATGTACTGTATTATATTTTTATAAAGGCATCAATCATTTCAATGACGGAATATACAATATTTCTACAATTTCTAGATAAACAAACCCACCTTAATGGCGTCATTGACAAATCCAGTTTTAACACGGGAGGATTTGGATAAGGTGGCGGAAATCTTCTACACAATCCGAGACGACAAACCTGAAACAGTCGCATTGAAATGTGCAGATGGCCAACTTAATGCTCACAAAGCTTTGATTATCTCCAGAAGCGACTACTTCAGAATCATGTTCGTCAACGACAATGTGGAAAGCAGATCAAACGTAATCAACTTGCCGGAAACGGTAGAAGTGATGAAAATCGTCATAAAACACATCTACGCACGAAATCTACCGAATCCATCCGACATTCCAGAAGAAATCCTTCAAGATTTAATCATCGCAGCCGACAAAATGATCATGGTCGAGTTATTCGACCATTATTGGAACGCGTATTCGAATTGTAACTTAAATCTACACAACTTTCTCTCAATCTGGACATTAGCAGACATGTTCAACAAACAAGAAAGAAACAATTCGAAAAGTGTTGGAATTCGCAATTGACAACTTAAAAATCATTTTAAGAAGTGACGTTATCTCCGAAATAACTCCAACGCACATTGATAGTTTCGTTTTCGTCGACCCTGGTTGGAAAAATGGACGGTGAATCGTACGCAGATTTTATTGATTTCATCATCAACTGGAGTCAAAATGACATGGAAAAAATGTCGAACGCAATCTCTAAATGTGACTTAACTAAACTTTCCGATTTATTTATTCAAAGTTTAATCAGCAGAAGCGATTTTCAACGTTTCCATGAGTCCATGAGAAATAAGATAAACGCTGAAATCGTATTAAGATGGAAAGAATTTAGCAGGCCAGACTTTATTATTAGTACAGTCACCATTGTTGACTACATGCTGACTTATGAATGTCAACATTTTTCTGTGAAACAGAGAAGATTTTTAGACGTGGATTGTGGTATCTCTCCGGGTTTCGAAACAGTAACATTATTCGGATTCGACATTACCTACATGATTCTCTGGCCGTTTAACATTTGGGTTAAAAAAAACTGGCGATAATAATCCTTCAAAAAAAATTGACTACGAAACTGCGAATAGTTCTGAAAGATTTTTCAGAGTTTGCAATGATAAATACTTTGTTTGTGATTTCAAAATATCGAAATTTGTGTGTTTGGAGAATTCTGAATTTATTGATTGTAAATTTCTTTTATTAGCTACTAAAGACCGAATGTATTTCGATGTAAATGAATGTTGTATGAAGATTTACGATCGACTTACTAGAAAATTCGAGTTGAAGGAGAAACCGAATGGAAAGTGGGAGTGTTTTAAATGTCCCAGTAGACATCTGGATGTGTATGCAAATTTACGAATTTATTTTTACCAAGTTGAACCTCCAAGTGTATTGATTTATGAGACTGCAGTAGAAAAATGGAGCGTGGAGAAATGGTCATGTAATTTTGATGTTTATTTTAACGGTGCGAAGTTTGTTTGGTATGATGAATCTGTTGTTGTTTTTGAAAATATAAGTGGCCTAAAACTAACTTGTTTTTATTCACTGATGAAAAAGAAGAATGTTTGTAGTTTTAAATGCAGGATGAATTTGAAGTATTATTACGATGTTTTTATTAATAAGTTAAAGTAGCTAATGTTTTAAAAATTTCTTAAAGTACCGTTATGTAATATCTTGTATGTGCTAATTAATGAATTTTGAAATAAATATTTTTTATTGAACTGATAGTTCAAAATAATTACAAAAGTTGTAAATATTCGGGAAAGAAAAATGTGCGAAATTAAAAACAAAATGCTGTGTAAAAATTTTATTTTTGGTGCAAATGGAGGTAACGATAGTTTTTGCATTTAATTAAATGGATTTAATGTATACAAAACTAATAAAATTCAAAACAATTATTTTTGTTTACTTAAATCATTCGCTATTTTGTTGGCAGAGGTCACTGTACTTTAGCATTTAGATCACGTGACTCGATTTCCCAGCGTGCACTGGGCCACTGGCTGATGCAAGAGCAAGAAAATAGAGAAGATTCGCCATTTTGATTTGAATCGCTGCACCTCGCTGTCCTCATTCACGAACCTATGGGATACAGGTCTATGCACGAACATTACACCTTTTATAACCAGCTGAAAACCTTTTCAACATTGGAAAATGTTTGAAGAAGCATTCGTATGCTTCGAATCGAAGCATACGAATAAGACGAAGAAAAATATGTTTCGAAAAACGTTCTAAACGCTAAACATTTCGAAAACAGATATCGGCTATCGGTCTATCGACGCCATTAAAACACGACTACTTTGCGTGCCGTTGTTGAAATAACGAGTAAACGAACACAATTTATTGTTATTTCTCACAAGGATAATTCAAAAAATGATACAAGACACAAAATAAGGCGATACTGAATACTGAAAATGGATATTTAATGGGAAAAAATGGCGACTTATAACTTAACTACAGTACCTAAAACAAAATTGAGAGAAATATTTTTTTAATATCGACAGCTTACAAGAGCGATAAAATTCAAGTACCATCATTTAAAGTAACAAAAACGTGAATCTTTCACGTAAACATTTAATTTACGAAGAAAAAAAAATTCCTGTTGCCGACATTGCACATATTATAGAGTTGAATCACTATTCTATTATGTTACATCGATGCAAATAATTTTCTTATTTTCAAACTTTGCAATTAACAAAATATTTTATTTGTTAACTATTTTAAAATAATAATTGATTTACATGTGATAAGTTATATCAATCTGTTAATTTCATAATTTTAGTTTTATTTAATCAAAATTAATTATACTGACATTTCTTTCAATATTTTTTTCAAGAATGTTAAGTGGTATGCGAGATTGTATTGTGATTGGTTGGTTGATTCATTATTCTACTATGGCTGGCGCCTAGTTTGTTGTTGTTGGTATTGAATAATATTCCATGATGTAATTTATCATGTGGCATTTTAGTTTATTTCCTTGTCGATTCAATTTGGATTCATTCTGAAGTATATATTTCCACCAGAGTTGATATTTGTTTCTCTATTTGTCTTTGAAGTTGTCGTATTTATAATCTTAATTTTATATTTATGTGTAGATTTGATTCAGGGGTAACATGTATTCGAAGAAATGTGGTAAATAGACTGACAAAGGTGTACTTGTCAGTATATTATTTGATGGTTTTTATATTTTCAAAACTTCTTTATCGTATGGTATGAAGTATATTCTAATTACTCAGTTTAAACAATTTTTTGGGGGGTTTTAAATATCAATTCTACTTTTCAATATTGGTACTCTACAATTTCTTTGAAGGCCGTGTTTGGCATATACTGTATTTCGATATCTTTTGATGATTTCTTGTCATCAGTATATTTTTTACTAGCTGATACTAAGTGATTATTTATTTTTTCTGAACAAATCTTTTAGTGAAGTATGTGACAATTCGTCAATGTAGCAATAAACTTGGCATTATTTTGTTTCTTGTCTGCTAAGTTTTAAGCTATTAATGTTGAATATATCTTAAGTTGTCATCTTGCTGCTTTTTTTGTTCTCAAGTTTGGCATGATGATTAAATGTAAACCACATGAAAAATTTACTACTTCCAGATCCAATGAGGCTTTTTAGTGCTAGTTAAAACTTCATTTTCCAGCCAATCCAACAGATGACGCTACGTCGAGGTTCAACTCGATGGCTTTAGAGAATGGCTGTAGAGAATGGTCCCCTTCTGAAGCAGGGTTTCGCTTGTAGCCGGTCCGACGAATGACGTTACATCGGGATTCCACTGTAATACTATTTGCTCTAAGTCCCAAAAAAATTGCGGTCTTCCCACTACAACAATAATTGGATGAGCATTGAGCATTGAGCATTACATTGTGATGAAAGAAGTGTCTGCAACTGAAAAACCCATCCCAATCTTCAAAAAAAAATGCTTAATATAAAATTCTCTTCAAGGTCGCTCCAGATAATCATCGATTTAATCCTTCCAAATATTTCATAGTTAGGTAGCAGCTTGTCAACGTCGTCTGTATATAGTTCCCAATCGTGGAAACATTGAATGCAGCTAGTGTTTCATCTGTTTGATGATGGGTTACGAAGATGATGATAAGAGAGTCTATTCAGCTTGTTTGGCAAATGAGAATGCTGACTTTAAATAGATTTCCATCTTAATGTTTTTAAATGTCTAGGACCTTGACCTTATCACTATTTTCTATGTGTGAGCTGTCGCCAAAAACCTTCTGGGTTTACCAATATACTTGCATATACTTTGAGTTTTAAAGTTCCAAATAAAATTTTCAAATAAACGAACTTTTTTATCACTCATTAACAAGGAATAATATTTTTCTAACTCAAAATTTGTGTCGCACAGACCAGAAAAAAGGGAAAAATATCGATAACAAAGAATTTAGATAATTAATTCTTTTCTAAAGGAATGAAATCCAGAGTGTGAGATTTCCTGGAAGTTTTCCCTGAAGTATTAGGGGTCGAATGCTAGGAACGACTTCTTCCACTTTCAGCACCCCTTGGAGAATCTCTCGCCTCTTCAGGGCTCTCTGTAACTTCAGTAGATTTCCTTGATCGTTTTGCCGCGAATTCTAATCTATCTTCGATTTGTGTTTTTGTTGGGGAATATCTTTCGATTCTTCTTCTTCATCAGAATCTTCCTCTTCGAGTGATTTAGCTTGGCCAAGAAATTTATCCACATAGAATAAAACTTCCTTAAGTTCTTGTCTAGCACTTAAGACTAATTTCGTTTCTTCAATTGCTTTATTCCAAAGGTCGATAACTGCGCCATGGTTCGCCTTGCATCTTTCAATTGCTCCGTCTCACAATCGCTTCCAAATCGCGATTTGAACCAGTGGTCTGGTAAAAACAGTCACACTAAATGCTCGCATCATTATGCTTAAGAGTTCTCCAATTCCGTGATGCTTAACTCGTCGTTCCATGGCGAACTCTATCGCCTTCATCATGAATTCGGTCAATTGACCGATTTCTATCGAAAAATCTTTCTCATCGATTATGTAAGTGTCACGGTTCGCCTTTTTCACTCGTAACTTATATAGCGATATCATGGGCACAGGAATCGCCCGTTGTTCCAGTGGAACTAATTCTAATTTCTTCGTAGGCGACTTAATGGGACTCCTTTGTGGAGGTAGAGTGGGGCTGATCTTCCTCTTGGCCGGAAGAATAGCGTGTTGCTGATGTCTAAACGCTCATTTCTCTTCAGCAGTCGGCTGTAGATTGGTCGGCAAATTTGACTCCCAATTCCACTCTGGTTCTTTTTTAATTTGCAATTGTCAATTTTATGATTGGTCTATTTTAGACAATATAAAGATTTTTTTTTTTTTTTGAAAGTTTTTAATCTGCTCGTATAATGCACTTATTGAGGTAAATAATGATTTTTAGCATTAATCAACTGGGTTAATACAATCAAATTTGCAAACTTCCAAGAAATTTTTTTGTTTTTGGAAGAAGTATTTTTTGTTGGAGCCAACACCCTAAACACTTTTATTATCTTCGTGCAATGTGTTATTCCAGCACATTTTTGCGAAAATGGATGGTTGTAAAGATACTTCTCAACACATTGGGTAATATTTCTTTATTCCTTCTCAACAGATTGGCTCAGTAAATCACTACAAATGCAGTGTTAGCAATGAAAAATCTACATATTGCCTACTATTGCCTACTATTAACTGCGTAAACATTGTTTGAAATGTGTTGCTTCAATTGAAATCGATGTTTTGTAGATTTAAGCTTTTTCATTTCAGCTTATTATGTCGAATACGAAGATTGAGTCATCTTCTTTAATAATGCAATCCATAATATAACGCCTAACTGACTTTTCCATCAAGAGCAAATCTTTATTTTTAAGATCTTTACACTCATATGCCTCAAGATGCTTCTGTTCCTCTTACCTATGAAATCGTAAGAGTGCCCCTCGCACATAGCTTCAATTCCGAGAAAATAAACTTTTTTTATTAACTTTTCTTTAAACGCTTCCATCTAGGGAGCTTGATAATAAGTCAAACTTTGTTGGAACGCAGAATTTTTATCTTTGTGCTTCAGTACGATAATAATAAGTACCCGGTATTAAATTTATATACATCAATATTTTAAACCGACCACTCAGGATGGAAATCGCCGACATCACCATCAATCAAAATTTGAAAATAGTTCATAATCAAAATTCTGAGTACTACTTTTCAACTGTCTTCCGCATCTGCATGCTTCGTGGGCGCAAATAAATCAGTTCTTAGCATATTTTCAAATTTCTAGTGGTCCTCATTTTGAGATAAAACACGCAACATAGATTCAATAAACAACAAAAGACCACGCGAATTGACCGGTCGGAGCATTTATACCCGACTGGACGTCACGTGACAAGTGGTGGCAACACTGTTGCAACACAGCGTCACCAAACGACTAAGGGTCGCAACAATGGCTCCTTAAAGATGGCGCTTCAACTTAGACGATTGTAATAATAACAATCGCATCGTAGCCGCAACGGATGATGTAGCTATTGTTGTCATATTATTTGCAGATGCAAACAGGGAATAAAAGTAGCTGGTTCTGATGGGTTTCCTTACGGGATTTAAGCCCTAAAATTCCAACACATTTGTAAGTAAAGAGACTCACTCGTGTAGTGTGTGGGGCACTTCATTCTTTTGAAGAACCATTAGCGACCAGATTGGTGAAATCCATAAAGGGCTTTCTTCAGCAACCAGACCTTATTCACATTCAAGGCTGTGCTGTAACCAAGTGGTATCCGCAAGAAAATGCGCTCCTGCAAGTCACCATACAAGTACGGTAGTAGAATAAATCACTTTGTATATACTGTATTTGGAATTAAGTGGTTTCCAATGCAATATTTTCTTATATTTTCCAGTATTTTGAAGTACCGTAACTGAAATTGCACTTTAAGCTTAAGCTTAGCATATCATCTGCCTTTTGTTTCTTACTCCTATGGAAGAAATCAAATGATAATATCTCATTTAATCTGTAAACCTAAAGAATAGAAATTAATCCTCTTATATGTAAAATGCATACATACTGTATCTTTACTTATCTTTACTGATTCTGATTATTGTGAATGAATCAAATCATTGATAGCATTTACAGTCTCTGACAAAATATTAAGTGGTTTATATAAATCGGGTAATTATACAGCCCTGTAAATTAATGTGAAAGTTAGAAATGGAACTGAAGGAAAACCAAATATGGCATTCATGGACAAATAGTTCCAGTCGTCTTGAAAGTAACTCGCAGGCTTTCTCTGCGCAGAGATGTAGAGAGTGACAAACACATTTCATAACAACTAGGTCTGGAACATTCTTTTTCAGCAAAGTTGACAAGGAATGGTGATTACCTATCATCACACTTGCACCATCTACTCCAATCCCACTAACTTGTAAGATTTTCTAATTTTAGTCCATCTTCTTTCAGTTGAGTCGTCAGACAGTCGTACAATGCATCATTGGCGTGTGCTTCGTACAGTTGAATCAGGCGATAAAAGGTTGTAACAATTTTTTTCCATTTTGGCGACATGTACCGTAATCATAACACACATCACCTTCATGTTGCTTAAATCCGTACTGTCATCAATTATTAAGGAATATGGTCCGTCAGCTACATCTTGAATGATTTCCTCCAACAAACATGGTGCTATTACATTTTTGATGATCATGGTACACTTTGTATACGGTGAAGTTTGAGACTTTTTAAAACTGATGAGGATGGTTCAATTAAAGGAAGAAGTTCACTTAAATGACCGACACTGCAACAAAGGCGCTAAGTCGGGATTTCTGCTTCCTTCTGGCTCTTATTGATGATTGGTACAAATGGTAGTTGAATTAGAGTCCTTGGCAGCCTTCTCAAACGCTATTTCATCCATCAGATGTCTCTTCCTTGATGCATATTTGATTAGATGGCCATGATGAGCTTGTAGAGTAGTTTTACAATATTTGCAGTAAGCTTTTGAAGTATCACAGAAGTATAAAAATGAATTTCGAGCCAGAAAGTGACGTCACGAAACCGGAAGTAGTTCCTCCATCTTGTATGACGTCACTTCCAATCAGCACCACCCATTTTGATAGAAATAAAGGCAGGTTTTATAGAAATAAAATCAGGTTTTATAGAAGGAAAGGCAGGTTTCATAAAAAATAGAGACACATCGGTTTTTTGCTTTCATTTTTCAACATGTTTATTGAAGATTACACCGAATCTTAAAATTTATTTTGCTTTCTTTGACCAAACTATTGATAAATCAAATTACAAATAACAAAAAAATGTCATTTGTTTTGCCTTTCTTTGGCAAAACTTTAGATAAATAAAATTGCAAATGACAAAAAAAAAAAAAATCAAAATTCGAAAATTGGTTTTTCATGGATTTCCTCTTCTCTAGACAACCTCAGGAACAGGAACATCGTCGAGTAGTCTGTTCAATAATACAGATATACAGTATATATATAGTAGATATACTGTACATCCATCATTAGCCATTCTTGCTGTAAGCCTGTAACACATAAAAAACTTTAGTGATTTCTGTATTAAAACACTTTACCATGTGTTTGTTAAGTTAAGGTAAATTATCCTTATTGTTATTTTTTAAAACACTATATAGAAATATATAAAATAAATAATGAAGGCAAAAGCAGAAAAATCTAAATGGAGATGGTTTTTATTCTAGAAATCACTAAATTGATGCTGAATTAACTTCTTATTTATTGAAATGTCTCACAACTACTGTACTAGTGGCTGACTCATATAAATATTCGATGGAAAAGTAGCAGATAAATGATTTTAGATTAAGAAAATTTTTTAATGCATTGAAGTGAACTATATATTGATACTTAAAGTTAATAAGCTTGGTTAACTACAAATTATGTAATGAACGCAACTTTTAAAGACGAATAATTGTGAAACTAAATTCGAAGCCTCTTGACAAAAAGCCTTGATGCGTACCGGTATTGAGGTTGGTTATAGTTGATGGGTCTTTTATTTGTTCACTAAGAACTGACATGTGTATAATAATTTAACTGAATGTAGATTACACTTACACTGATAATAACAATCCACAAGTTTTTACTGCATATTAAATTTACCTAAAACTTTGTAGAGAATATTGCTTTGGTATTGCATTTCTCTTCCATCTCAGAATAGTATATAATACATGACAATTTATTTGCAATTTGGCAAGAGCAATTATGTTAACAAGTAAGAGGAATTAATGTTGTTTATCAATCTGACATACTGTAGATGCTGCTCTATCATATTGTATGAACAGATTTTAGTTCAACAGTTGATACGTGTAATATAATGGAGTTGATATGATAACTATGATATTATGTACTTCTGGGTTTTGACTGTAAAATAAATACTGAAATTTAATTTGTGTTTATTTATTATATGTTGTATGGAAAAATTGTTGCCATAAAGAATTCAAACGTTTTGGAATAGAATCTACTTTGTAATTTATAATTAATACGGAAGGTTAAAAATATTTTGATTTCTTTTGTAATACTCTGTATTTAACTTTTAATGGAGTTATATTAAAAGTTATTGTCCAAGAAATCTTGTTACAATCATTTTAAATGTTCTTATTTGAAATCTTTTTCTGAAGATAACCACATAACCAGTATAGCCGAAACGTCGAACCTGGTTTCTTTTTCTAGAAGCAAAAACTCATTGGTTGGAGTTGATGTGAAAAGGCTATAATACTTATTTAAGAAATGCAATGACTTATTAATCTGCTAACGTTTTGTTTTGTTTGTGGATTTTGGCGACTTTGGCCGATGGCGATTTTGGCAATCATAAGCATCATTTCAGTTTTTTTTCTTTGTGGATTTGAGTGGCAGACTGGCTATAGGAGATATTGGGGAATTTTTTAGTGGGCCCCAAAGTGATGGTCACATTTTGCCATTAAGGGGCTCTTTCGGGCCCTGTGGAAGGTGTCTTTTTGCAATTTAACTTATCTACTAGTTTTCCCAGTCGAAATTTCTGACTCACTTGTCAGTTTGCTACTTGTTAATTTTGATTGACTGTGATTTGTTTGAAAGTTGTAATGTAAAGTTGTTTTTTTTGTTGAAACTTAGAAAACATTCTTAACTAATGCACTTTTTATTCAAGTTGTAAAGTTATGAATAAGTTGATACAATCGTATATTCTTATACACTGTAGCTTTCTAAGAAATGTTCATTTTTAGGTAAAATTACTTCTAATTATACAGTAACTTTTATCCAGATATTGGTTATGGCGGTTACTTAAGCAGCACTCGAGGTGCCATTGTGGGGGGGAAGAGATGGATATATTATTTTGCACCTTATTTTATTTTTTCTTATTTAATCTCTAAAATAAAACTGACTTTATCAGTATGGTACTAAATTTTTCTTTATTTGTTAAGCTCTCTTTTAATATTGATCTTCACCCTTAATAAGCAAGTTCTCTTTTCTTTTTCTGTATGTTAATAACCTAATCTGAAAAGGTTATGTTGTCATTTTAATCACGTAGTATTAATTTCAACATAAGAATTAAGACAATAATTTTTGCAGTCGTAGCAATTATTCACAACAGAGATGACAACTCAAAAGTTAATTGTCACTATTTTGATTTTGAATCTGAATTTGAGTATGTTTTTATTGGACAAAAATGCAAAAGAGGACGACCCTCAAAAGTGTAAGAGGGTTCGCAGGAGGGCCTAATTTCGCTGTTCCTTTCGTTGATCCTTTTCTGGGATCACCACCAGGGATATAGATTAAGGTGAGTCTTCCGGTCTCGTTGCCATCGATCTTAATCGATTTGCTGTTCTGTTTCTTTTGCCGTTCATTTTTCCAGGGAGAAAGAGGAGAAACGTCTGTTTCTTTTAAAAGCTTTTATTCGACTGATTTTTGCGCCAAGCGCGCGGGGCATGCCGGAAGAGCTCCGCCCGCTTACAAAAGCTAAAAAAGCATTGTTAGCTCAGTAAAATATTAATTTTGATGTAAATTTTGATGTAGGAGGAATTTAGATATTTTACTGAGGAACTTAGTTATAATAGGGAGAATGTTAGTTAAAATACAGTAGGGAGGAAATATTTTTTAAATAGGGTGGTATTTAATAGGAATAAAGTCAGTGGCGTAACTACAAAGTTTAGGCCCATCAGCAAGCTATTTTGGGGCCCTTTGATTTATCTTTGATTACCTTTTTATGCTTAGTTTTCTATTATATTATTTCACAACTTTTAATTCTGCTTTACATCAAATTTTCACTGACTTTCCCCTAATTTTTATTGATGCAAACATTGAGGTTTTCATTAGACATTTTCATTAATTTTACTTCTGCTTCACAAATGACTTTCCAGTAACTTTAATTATGCATATGATTGGCTTTCTATTATATCTTTATATGGCTTTTACTCTTGTTTTCTAACTTTTGCGCCTTCAAAAGAGACTTTCTAGATTACGATTACGTTTAAGTTCTAGTATTTCTACTTATATTTGCTTCTAGTTAAGCCTATATTTTATCCCTTTTAGTACATGATCAATCTTATGGCATGCTTCCTTTATTGATATATCATCATTCTTGATTATTACTCACAATGATGTTATGCTATTGTAGTAAGGTTTCTTTGCAACTGAAATGTCATTATTAAATTAGTAAAGCATCAGCTTTGCTCAAGGCAACACATCTTTCTTTGTTCTCTCTCTCTCTGCTTCTTATTCTTTATAACACCAATATATAGCCCTAACTTAAGGGCCTTAGCTTTTTATTGGCTTTTCATTTCTATTTTCACATCTTTATATTCTGCACTCAGAAATCCCTGGGGGAAAACCTCCCTACATCTGTAAAAAATGATAATTTGGCATACTCTAAATAAATGGGAATTTCAAAAGTGTAGCATAGTGTAGTAAATTACCACACAATTAGGAAAAATTGTCACATGCAAAGGGAAAAAGTACTTTTCTTTCTGCGTATTTTCCTCTTGTTTTCTGGGTGTGTGAGGTCAGTGAGTTTCATCAGATCGCATTTAAAAATCAAATTTCCGACACTTTCGGGATCCGTAGTTTTCCGGAGTCAAATTTTTAGCTTCTTCCGACAAAATGATGTCTCTATCTCTGGTACATCTGTCTCTTTCTCTGGTGCCTCTGCTCGGACTAACTGGAATAATCCCATCTTTTTTCTTATCAAAGTTCCTGCTTGATCACTTTGGTTATCACACTTCCACACTCACACTCTTGCCCTATTTTTGATTTTGGCGTCGTTCGGCTTTCGCTTCTCGTTAGGCGGCTGTGTCTCGCTTAAACACATTTTCTCTTAGTTGGTGGTGAACCTTCTTCTCTGGTGCCTCTTATTATCTTTGGGTCGTAAATTCAGCATCGGCAACCGGATAAAAGAAATCAAACCCGGAAGACGCCATTTTCATAAAACAATGTAAATATCAACATACAGTAAATAATCAATCTTTACTTAATTATAAAAATATAGCATTCCATAACGCACACCTCACGTTTGTACATCGAATTATCATTTTCCTACGATAATTCGATCTCGCTTTCACAAAACCTTCTCCAATGTTACAAATACTCTTCATAACTATAATCCACTCTTAATCAAGTTCCAGCCTGTTGAGCTGGGACCTTTTCTTGCCTGATCTGAGAAACAGATCACACAAGGCAGCCATGCTGCTTGGAATGTGCACTTTATCAAAATAGTGCACTCTCTAAATGGCTTATGATTGACATGGCACCCAATT
>JAQFZP010001534.1:0-18709 GCA_034695745.1 Geophilus truncorum
TGTAGAGAAACTCAAAAGGATTTTTTACAAGTGATTAAAGATGCTCAATATGTGCACTCGGGGTCACATGACAAAACTTCGCGATTCTTTAGCGATTCTTTGTCTCAGGTCATGTAAATCAGCTGGAAGTGGGGGAACAAAAATGTTATCTTTGATGAATCCCCACAAAAAAAGTCACGTGTTGTTAAACCTGGGTTTTGTGGTGGCCAACAAGCGCGGCAAATTTTTTTTTGCTCAATTCCAGCTTGCAAGCATTTACAACAGCATTTACAGCCATTTTGGCCTGCTGGTCATTTATGGCTAACGTCATTCTTGCATATGAGCAAAAAAATCTTTTTGAATTTCTCTACAAACTTATGTTAAGTAAACGTCAATACAATCGAACCCCGTTATAACGAACCTGCTTACAACGAAAATCCGCATATAACGAATCTGTTCGAAATTTCCTTCTATGTTAATCGTGTACAAATTCGTCTCAATATAACAAAACCTTATTATAACAAACGAATCTTCCAGTCCCTTGAGCTTCGTTATAACGGGGTTCGACTGTATCTACAATAGTTTTGATGTAAGGCAATGTTGAAACTGTATATTTCTTTTGTAATCACCCTGTATAATTTGGTGTTAGTAAGTAAATTTAAACTTTTTTGTTTGTGAAAAAAAAAAACAGACAAAGTGTGAAAATTAAAAAGTTGGAATGAATGCAACATCTTGTGCCAAACTTGTGGTAGCAGCTTTGTTGCTAATGCTGTGGCTTTTTTGGTATTCAAGAAAAGTGTTTATGGCAATCACAGATTGTGAAGCTCAACACTGGAGAGTGCATGTTTAGAATGATGCCAAATGTGCACAGCATAAAAATTCTTTATAAAAATGTACTTCTGGCGGTTATAAAGTTGAAAGAAATAGTAGGAAAAATGCATAACAGAATCAGAGACTAAATCCTGCCTTTCCACTTTGGGGAAAAAATAAAAGAAAAAAAAAATTGATTTTTGCAAATGTTGCAATAATTCATGCACCACCATACAGAGAAAAAATTCATTTTAAGGGTTCATATAACATTTGTAAGAGCTGTCAAGTGCAGTGTATAAGTAATTGTAAAATAATAGAGTGGTTTCTGCAATGAAAGCTCAACAGCTAAGAGAATTGATGTTTTGAAAATTTTCAAATAAAAGTGGGCTAAGGATGAATTGCCTGTTGAATAATTCTTGGTAATGACTTCTGAACATTGAAACATATGAGATATTTTAATTTAATTGAGTATTTATGATGTTGGACATTTATGAGAAAAATTTCAAGATTCTCAGCAATTAAATTATTGTGATGTGAATTGGAAGTGACATGGTTGTAGCTAGACCACGAGTTAAATATTGCATTTAACAATTGAAAATTAATAAATTATTTAGTGCAGGAAAATACAATTAAAAAAAAATTTAACTACAAAATGAAGATTCAACAATGAAATTATCTTAGCAATTTCGAGTTGAAACAATAACATACAAGTTATGCATTAATTACTGGGTTTTCATTATTTTGATTAAAATAATCATAAACAAGGATTACGATGAAAGCACACTGCACATTGCAGCACAACAGTAGCAGGTGCTATTTTGCAAAGTTTCCTTACAAAAAATTTTTCTCTATGTTAATTCTATGGAGGTATAATGCGATTGCGTACAAACACTGTTTTACAATTCAACTATTGTAATATTTTTTTCTTTTTTATACTGAAAGTAATACTTACGTGGTCTCGTAAAGTCTCAAAGTCTCGTAAGAAAAATATAGTTGACAGCACCAATTAAAAATAATGACATTTATTTTTTGATAAATCATTCTACCAAGTAATTCCATTGTTTTTTTTTTAATGATTTCTTATTACATATTTATTTTCTGCATGTCATTTGAGAGGATTGTTCTTTATCCTCTTTTCTCTCCTCCTCCTCCCCTTTTCCCTCTATAAAAAAAAAAAAGGAAAAAACAAGAATTTTCAAGTTTGGATTTTGATAAAAGCAGGAAAACAGCGAAAATAAGGAGAGGGTAAA
The DNA here is from genome assembly GCA_034695745.1 of Geophilus truncorum. Lineage (NCBI taxonomy): Eukaryota > Metazoa > Arthropoda > Chilopoda > Geophilomorpha > Geophilidae > Geophilus > Geophilus truncorum. The sequence continues at coordinate 2,040 of JAQFZP010001534.1, forward strand.
AAAAAAAAAAAAAAGGGAAAGTCATTCTAGACAAACAGCAGGACTGTAGAAGAAGTTTGTGAGTAGAATGGCAAATGAGTTTTTACCATGTGAAGGAGAAAGTGATGTAATTTGCTGCAGCTTTCTCTCACATCCACACTTTCTTATATCGTCAACGTGTGTGCAATCAAAAGGATTTGTGTCGAGATCCGCACAGAATGCGCACTTCATCTGGATCCCGCAGGAGTTGCAACTCCATCGCTTCTTTCTTTTCCCATTCCCCTTCTTCTTTCTAACTTGAGACTCTGAGTGACCATTGCGCCACCTTCACTTAACCAAGAAAAATCGGTGGGTATTCAGTCGAAACCCTGTGCCAGCGTGATTGGTGACCCTATTACACGTGGCACCACACACACTCACCAAGGGGCTTCTATTTTGCTCTTGCTACTGTCACTCGCAATTTTAGTTGCACAATCTGTTTTTCTTTTCTTTTCTTTCCTTTCTTTCTCGTCTTGAAGTTTTTTTAAATGTCAAACATAATGTTTTTATTTTTTTATATATTTTTTTTTGGGTCTGTGAATGTGTTGGGTTAAGCGGAAGTATTGGCATTTTGAAGACATTGAAGAGGGATTTAGATATGCTTGTGATGGGAGTATTAAGTTGTGGCAGTTGTAAAACTGTTATGTTGATGCTGGATTTGCTCTAGTGGAGTGATGGGTTTGTAAATGGGTATTTAAAGAAGATGGAAAGTTGTTTGTTTTAAGTTGTAAATTTATGGTTTTATGGGTGTAAAGAGTAAGGAAAAGCAATGTTTGGTAGAAGAAGATATGTTGTTAATTTTATCACTTATTAAGTGCAAGAATTGAAACATTAGACAGTTTGCGCAAATGCTCGAAACGAAAACAAAATGTTAAAATGTTGCGTTTTTCGTTTCGTACGAAAGGCGCAAACTGTCTTAAACTTTCAGATGTTTAAGAAATTATAATACAAGAGATTTTGCGAAAGCAAAAACGTTTTGCTTTTAATGGATAAAACGCACACCTTTAAATAAGTCTATATCTAAATGATTTTATCATTAAAATACAAAAATTATTATTAAATCTGACTCTTTAATTTAAAATGCAAAATTTTTATCGGTGAATTGTAGCGGTATGAACTTTTCCTTATTCAACAATTATTTTAATCTTTTAAAAATTTTAATTATGCAATTCTTGCAATATTAACGACATTTTACCAAAGTCAACATAATGAAAGCACTAAATCAATAATACTTATATGAAATGAACACAATCAACATGAAATTTACCGCATACAATTAATTTTTAATTTCCTTTACGAGCACACTTAAAGAGCAGCGCCTTTAAAATTTCAAATTCACCAACTCACTGCACCAACGTTTCCCCCAAACACAATGCGAAAACTCACGAATTCCATCATCAATAGCAATAAACCTTTGGAAAAATTGCATCAGAGCAAATACAACATCACTCTACATTGCGTTTTATTCGTCTGGGGACCGGCGGAAGAAGCATTGGCACAAAGAGCTATCGGAAGACAACAAAGAAAGCGGAAAATTCTCTTCACTTAGCAGTGCGAGCAGAAAAATCGAAGTGTTACGATGTTTGGTGAGTTTTCAAAGTTGGCACACCAGCAGAAGGTGAAAGATATGCGATAAAGCCATTAAGCGGCTCGTGCACATGTTTGAACTCTGGCTGATAGAAAAAAAATGTTGTAGAAGGGAAAACACGTAAAAGAAAGGTCTTAACGAGGAGTCGAACGAGTGCTGGAGTGTGATGAGTTACCTGCACGTACTAGAGGAAAGGATCTGGTGTGGAAATGGAGTTTGGACTTGATAGTTGAAGTGGAAGCAATTGTGCAGGAAAGAGCTATTTATGCTGCAGCTTGTACTGGGACTTTTTATATATACGATATTTTTTTTTTTTCGTGGGGCGTTGGTTATGGTGGTGTGGCCATTACTACTCGGTTGCACTCAAAATAAAATAGTCGTTTTCTGCGAAGCGATGGTGACACTCGGCTGGGTTCGTTTCCATCTGCTGATGTTTGATTGCTAGTAATTGGCTCTTAAATTTTTGCAATTACACAGCGCGGTTTGATGAGCGCTAAAGTGATAAGGGGAAGTCGTTTGATGTCCAATAGTATTAAGTCAACTTGAAGAGTTTGATGACGATGGAGGTTCTTTGGTTTTATTTTTTTTTTTGTTTAGTTTGTTTTGTTTTGTTTAGTTTGGTTTGGTTTGGTTTTGGAGAAGAAAGTTTTAAAGGTAAAGTGCTGTCGAAGTCTTGTAGGAAAAATTTTACATTGCGATTTTGCACGTTTGCAAAGAATTATTGCCACTTTGATTATTTGGCGAATCTACCAAATTAAAGCTGCAGTTGTATTTCAGTTTGTGGCTCAAAATTCAAATCAGTTTGGTTCACACATAAAACTTGCGAAAACATCTATTTGTGAGACTGGGCTAAATGCGTTTTTTTGTATACAGTAAACATACTGTATTAGGCGGTTAGCGCATTTTACACGCAACGAAAATCGCAATTTTTTTTTAAATATTCAAAATTTTCAAAATTTTTCACTCAAAATTTCGTTGTAACTGTTTATTAAAAATCCAGATTTACCTTACACTGAAATTTTTGGTCGAAATTACTTGTAGATTCTGAGAAAAAATTACGTTGCGTGATTTCGTTTTCGTTTCGGATGTTTTCGCAAACTGTTTATTGAAATGGTCAATGGTCCAAAACAATTTGATCTGTTGGCATAGCATTAAAGCCACTGAACTTGTTATGGTCAAATTGAATTTTTCGCCACATGTTAGTCTAATTTAGCTGAAAGTATGCTTTAGTGCGTAAATTTGAGATTTCTGTTAGTTCTACTAATTGCAATTACATCAAATATCTTATTTTGGCTTCTTTATATTTTCATCAACTCGCTGTTCACGAAAAATTAATTATTCTAGACGAAGACACATAAGTACCATTTGATTGAATTTGGTTAAAAGATTAGTTCGTTCCATTTCACATCCGGGGTTACCACACCAACCGACAATAAATTCAACTCTTTATTACTGAGATTTCAATTGCAGCGATAAAAGATCTTGTTTTGAAGTAATCATAGCTATTAAACGAAGTTAACGATTTAGTCGAGAGGTTAACCAACAAAAATTAAAAACTTTTGAAATTTCTATTTTCAATCCCAAACACCACATATGTTAAAATTCGCACAAAAATCCCACAAACGGCGTCTTTATAGACTCCTTTCAAGTCGGAAATGATCGCAAAACAATTGGATCCAAATGACATCTTAGCAAAAGTGCGTCATTAGCACTTGCAATGGGGTTTTGCAAATTGCATTTTCAAAATTTTTCACAGCAACAATTGTTCGAAAAGAATCCTTTAATTAATATTGCGTAATAAGGGCTTTTAATTAAACCCAGTCTTTAATTTTTCCCGGATAAGGCAACAGTGGTGCTTTATTTCAAGCTGCCATTAAAATTTTCATAAAGAGCTCATTGACTCGCCTATTAGGAAATGCGAAATTGCGACTTGAAAGACTCCCACTTGCTCAGTCAAATAAATTGTCACGGATTTTTCACATTGCAAATGGCAGCAAAAATTACTTTTCGCAATTGTTGTGTAATTCCAACCCAAGAGCCCAGGGAAAGCGGGGTTGACAGACCTTTTTGACAACATGTCATTTATACGAGATTGCAACGTAGCTTCGAGCGATTAAGTGATGTTTGTGCCACTTTCTCACAACATGGACGAACTGCTTCGATTTTGTCTGGCAGTCACTATTTCATTTTTTTTAAATTATTTGAGCACTCAGGTTGATTGCTGCCTGTTTACAATTACGATGTAATATTTTCGTAGATTTTGTATTTTTTTATCTTCCTTTTCTTCATTTCGTTAATTATATACTGATTAAAAAGAGATCTTGTACCTGTTCAAACATAACTATGTAATTAAAACGAAGCTGGAATTGGAAATTAAAAACAGCTTGAAGCAGGGGGAGGGAAGATAAATATAAAAAAGTTTAGTTTTTAATGTTGAATAAAACATTTTGATTAAAAGGAAATGAGGATGGAAAGAAAAAACAAATATTAAAAAAAAGTTGGGAGATGATTAGAATGTGGGTGGAAGGGTTAAAAGAGGAGATTTAGGGTAGGTTGCGTCAACAAAAATGCATAAGACTTTATAGAAATTTTTTTTTTTTTTAACAGATGAATTTTGAATTTAGTATTGTTGTATGCTGTACAGTGGCATCTCACAATTGCGAAAGGTTTACAAGAATTGTTCAGCAACTTATTTCAAAAGCAATCAAATTTAAATTACTGGACTGGAACAAATGCGCCAAAGTTGTCATTAATCTCATTATGACAAAACTTGCATGTTTTCATGCAGAAATTGATTGCATTCATCTGTAAACTTGACAGAATATTCTATTAACTATTTATGTTCCATTCGACTGAATGCATTAAAGCAGAAATGCAAAACAAGTGAGCTTCTGCATGCAAAAATAAATGTAAACAAGGTATTTATTTATTAGTATACATTATTATTACTTACATACTATATCTTACAAGAAATAATTTAAGATTTTTTTTTTGGAGAAGTGAGGCTCGCTAACTGCTTTTGAGTTGAGTGGCCCTTCTTACCCAGATAAGACATCAGGTGCTTTTGATGGCCCTGCTTGCTCGGTAAGACTGCACTAGCGTCTACCCATGATCAGCATTATAAAATCACCATGGAGACCGTCTCACTCGCGCTTCTTTACGGTACCATTAGTTTTGTATGGCGGAATAAAGAAAAAGGAATGGGGAAGTGTGATTAAGGAAAATGTGTAGAAAATAAGATGATGCTTGTACGTATAGGTGATAATGATAACATGGAATTAATGACGTGGTTTGTAAAATTTAGATTGAGTTTTTAAAGTAAGTTCAAAATTAGTTTCAGGATGTTCAAAATTAGTTTCAGAATGTTCAAAATTAGTTATGTTTAAAATTGGCCCATTTTTAAAGATTCTCTCTTGTTCAAACTGGACATCAAAAATTTTCTGTTACAGATCGAACCTCCATATAACGAACACATTTTGACAGTCTCTTCCAGTTCGTTATATCGAGTTTCGACCTGTATCATTTTACATTGTTTAACTTTTAAAGTTTTATACCATCAATGTCAGTTAAAACTTGACCATTTCAACACTTTGACCAGTTACATCACAATTATTTGCTCACAGAGCATTCGGTGCATGTAGCTGTCTGCTCTTGACATCTATAATATTTCTTCCAAATCTTTGAATTTCATCGCTTCCACTCTCAATCAATACCAACACGTACGACGCTTGCTCTTCCGACAACATGTTTCAAAGGTTAGATCGATTGTTTATTTGATTCGACTGAGATTTGTCTTTTTTTTTCTTTCGAACACCTGCAGTACGTGCAATGTGTCTTGAAGGGTTCAGCAGTTTCTGTAGATGTCCTGCTTTAAGGTAGACAAATGCGCACATTAAGGGGAAAAAAATCGAATGTTTTTTTTTCGTGTTTTGATAATTTCAAGTTACTCATTAACTTTTATAATTGGAAATTTTAAGCTGCTGGTATCAAATATCTTTTTCAGCAAAAGTTCTGAAGTTAATAAGCTGTGTGAATAACAAGTGAAATCTCATCAAATGAAATATTTAATTGAAAATTAAATTGAAAATTAAATTGAGAAGTGGGAGATTTGTGGTGTAATTCAATTAAAAATCGAAAATGATGAAATCATAATATTTTTGCTGCAAAGACATTGCTCCCCCTGGTGGATTAAAATGGCTTATTGTGTGCATTTACATTTGAATTTCATGTCTCACACCCAAGTGTAAAGTGCAAATGTCCAAACAATTGCTTTTGCACTTGAAAACAAGTATCATTGCACTCTCCACACAAATTCTTTGGAATTTATTTCAATACAAGCCATGTGCAGTGGACAACAGACGTGTGCAACAATCAACACCGCCATCCTGCCATCTAGTGGCAATGTACACACAACAAATAACGCTCTCGAAGTGCCATAGGCGTTTCAGAAAGATCCTCTCCCTTACTACCCTAAACTTTAACCCCCACATTTAATATTTAACCCCCACTACCTCAAACTTTAATCTCAATGTAATATGTACGAGTTTAAAGATGGCGGATCAAAACAAACAGACGGCAGAATCCAAGAAAACATTAAGCAGTCAAAGATTTTGCATAATAAAGTATTTTGAGAGAAAAATCAGGGTTCAAAGGAGTCAAATGCCATGTTTGAGAAGAGACTTAAGTGCCAAGAGGTGATAAGAGAAAGCAATTTGAAAAGCATTTTGCGAGCGGGTTTTGTGTACAGAGCTGCTTAAGAGTGCAAATTTGCTTGTGTACGATTCCGCGCGCGCTCTTTCTCCTCTCCTCTTTTCTCCTCTCCCGAGTCTAGTCTATCTCGGCCGAACAGGCCAGCATTTTGCCGTAGATGATTGTAAAATAGGAAAGAGTCTTTTCTGTGTCACCGTTAAAATGTTGAGAACATGCACGGAGCCGATTAGAAGTGCAGGAAACGACGAGGGAGATGAGGCGGAAGAAGAAACGACGAGCCGAGCGAGGCTCTTATCGTTATCTCTGTTCTGACTTGGAGGTTGAGGTGGAAGGGCTTGGAGGTGGATTGGGGTTGAGAAGAGCCTGATCGACCATGTTTGGAGTTCGACCTACTGAACACTCTAATTGCGAGCGTCAGCTGAGGTTGCAGTTGAAAGCTGAGGGCAGAGGCGACGCCGACGCCGAACCAAGAAAATCAATTGTAATTAACAGCAACTCAGCAGAGGTCCATCTGTATTCATGTACAATAAATTTTGGACTTATGGTTCGCGTTGGAGATAGCGCTTCTGCTTGTTAATCGGTGCGGAGAAAGCAGTTTGAGAATTCTGGGAATGAGTTAACGGTCCGAAGAAACTTCCGATTGAGAAATTTCTTTTCCTTCCAAGAAGTTGGGTTTAAGGATCGAGAGTTATGTGGTTGTATCGTGAAATGTCAGTCAAACATCGTTTAATTGATTTTTGGGATAACATTTTTAGTTTTTTCGATTTTCTTGAAAAAAAAAAAAATTCATCTTACATTGATTGGTGTTATGGGACTACACTGTAAAATATTTTTACTTCTAACTACATCTTTGGTACTCATAGTCATAAATGGTAACCCCAAATGGTAATTTCTATAGCAAAATTGTCTACTGCCATCATTGTGATTGGCCTGTTAGATTCTGCGCTGTTAGATCTGATCACAATTAATAATTTTATTGTGAGAAGAAATGTATAAAAAAAAATTGTTGCTGGACTATAGTAGTAGTAGTAGTATGGCGAAATTTCACGTACAAAATTAAATTTTGTGTATACCATTAGCAGGCAAAAATTTTTGCCATATGGAAACACCAACATGAAATAAAAACTTTATCCATTGGAAAATATATTGATAAGTTTACATTTTACATTCTGTAAAACAACTTCACGTAAGTTGTGAAGTTGTCTTTACTATACAACTACATGTCCAGAAAAAACCAGCCTTTCCCAAAACGTTGACTTTTTATTACAATTTTCCATCAACTTTCAAATTTTGTAAAAATTCAACTTTCTACAACAGTTTTTCAATAAATTTTCCATTGGAAAAAAAACTCCAATTCACGAAGTGCACATTATTGCGCGTGTGGAAACCGGTCTCTAAGTACTAGGCAGTAGTGGAATTGTATTAATTGGATTATTTCTTCTCATTGGGTGTTTTCAGTTACCCTGCACTTAACAAAACAAGAAGAAAAAAAACCAACTTAGTTCAAACAAAAGATGTGGGCGTCAATTTCCAAAAAAAAAAAAAAAAAATACAATACAGAGAGCTTTGCAAGCCTGCAGCAAATGTCACCATTGCTGAAATTCCACATTGACGCGAAATGTTGGCATTCAATATATGCTTAGTGGTGGTAATGGCTGAACCTCCATTCCACCAAGAAACAATATGGCAGGTTTGAATAGAAGAAAGCAAGCTGCAAACGAAAGTAGAACTCACTCGAATGAAACCCGTTGCTGCGAGCAGCTACTAATGGAATGTTAAAGCTTTTATAGACTGCAGAAGCACGGAGAAAATGGCTAAAAACAAGGAAAATGCCACTTTTTCTCTTAAAATCACTCGCTACGGGGCTTATAGCTGTATAAAAGTATTACAAAGACGCTACATAAGCCTAATTGTAGCTTCCATAGCTATTTAATGTAATTGGAATTTCCGCCGACACGCGTGATATAATTTTTGCAACAACATAATCCTTTCTAATAGGCGTTTTCGTTTCGTGAGATGAATTTTTTCGCCTTCCGTTTCTTACCTCTAATTTCTCTTTACCAACATAAATTGTGGATTCTGCAGCTGATGCATGGCAAATGACTGTGGAAATAACTCATTACATTTATATTACTGAAATTAGGCCTAAATATTTTTTTTCCTTTTGCTTTAACCTTTGGCAACTATGAGAACTTTTTTTCTCCTTTTATCAAATGAGTTGCATCAAATTTGTGCCATAAAATGCATGTTTTATGCATGACTTAGCAAGCTTCGTTTTCCCCCTTCCTCTGGAGTGCCAACTAAGTTGCCATTTTGATTTCCTCAGAAGTTATTTTATAAGAATTAATTTCTTAAACTTTTTTTCATTTTTTATTAATGGAATCTTAAGATTTCCTCTAAGTTCTTCTGCACTACATTCCACTAATGTGATACAGCTTTTAAGACATTACTTTTTTTTTCTTCTGATATCGTATTTATGAGATTGCGCAGTAAATTTCGAGGTCTTCGCTCGGCTTTTTCATTATTTGCTTCTCAGAACTTCTGCAAAACTCATTTTTAATTTTCCTTATGCTGCCATGCCTTAAGGTTGAGTTGCAGAGAAAACTCCAATTTTGCAACTTTCAATAAAGTCTTAATGTTAAGTCGAGGGGAAGCAAGTCAAAGGTACATGTAGGTTAAAACGAAATTAAAATTTAATTAGAAATATAATTAAATCTGATTTTTTTTTTGTTGATCTTGCAAATTCAATTAAAAATAATATTCACATGAGGGAGAAACATATTAAAGTATTATAAACAACATTAAAATGTAAAAAAAAAATGTTTTGTATACTGCTTTTTAAATAAATAAGATTGATTCAAAGTTTGAAAAAATAATGTAAAGTGAAAATTGTAAGTTGTAGTTCTTTCAAAGCAAATATTAGTTTTCTTATATTTCCACACCCAATATGCGAGTCATTGGCAGAGTGCCAGAATTCTTGTTTCTGGGTAATTGGACTTGTTTATTTTGACATTGTTGCCTTTTTTCTTTTGTCACACACCCTTAGTCACTGTTGGCAATGAACATTACTCCTTTCTCACTCATTCCACTGGACATTATTAGATTGTATATCGGTTTATTGTCATTTGTGACAAGTCACAATTAACTCTTGGGAAGTCTTATTGCAATGACAGAGAGTGGCAGAAAGCTGTGAAATTCAAATAACACTTCTTCTTTAAGCAAAAATTGGCAATAAAAGGTGTTTTATGTTTGGTTTACTCGTAAACTAACACCAGGTGTTTCGGCAAATAATTTTTTTCGTGTTTATTCGCGAGTTCCTGTTGGCGTGACAATCTCCGAACGATATTTCAAAGGCTTTACAAACTGTAAAATGAGACTGATTTGATAGAAGTAAAAACCACCCGCAGTGCGTTTACTTGGAATAGTTGTTGCATCGAGCAATCGCCAAGCTAGGAGATTTCCTTTAGGTTCTTTTTATCGCCCCTCTTCCGAAATGAACTTCTTATCTCTTTCTAAAGATGTCTTTTAGCGTCCTCTCCTTACATCTTTTTTTTTTTTTTTATATATAAATTTTTTGATACCTGAAAATTCAACATAACACTGATATATTAAATATAGTGGAACTCGTGTATAACGTAACTGAAGGGTACCAACAACTTGTTACGTTACAATCGAGTAAATTAATACACAATTTTCATGTCTGGAAAGCAAACTTTTTTGACGTTATAAAGGGGTTTACGTTATAAGTAAGTACATTAATCACTGTAGTTGTTTGGTTACTTAAAAATATCTTATTTTTAATTTTATTCATTAAATTTTTTAAATTTTATTGCTGGTCTCATTTATGAATTGTATCTCATGGTTTTTATTACGTAACCTACACCTTTACATTATTCGTGCACCTAGTTCCACAGACTCAGTTCTCTTAATTCTCAAAGGTGTTGTTGGATTTTTTTTTCTCTCTTCTTTTCATGAAGAGTTTTTTGTATTTCTTGAAGGCAAAAAAGAGATTTAAGATGGAAGAGTCATTTACACATTCTTATAAGACTTTGCACCTTGTACCTGGAGAAGAGAATAAAATGTCTCACAAACCTCTAACTTCATTACATTAATGCCACAAAAGCCTTAAAGTCCATTACAAATATTTCTCATTTTTATTTTATGTTAAATCCAATTAAAATAAGCTGAAAATTTTTGGCATAACAACAGTAACATAAGCAAATCATTAAATTTTTATTATTTGTACTGTGTTGTCTCTACTGGAACATTTTTTTAAATTATGGTTACATCCTGTTTACCTTGTGGTTTATTTCATTACATGCAAAATTATTCAGTACTCTTTAAGCTTAAATGACAGGCAACCTCTTTAATAATCAATAAGCTCTCTGAGATGTTTTATTTTACTTTTAAACCTGCACAAATCCGATTACTTTTTATCTGCAGCCAGCCAGTTATGTCTTATGTGTCAAATTTGCCCACTTACTGTACATTTGACAATCATTCACACATGACTCACAAGTCAAGTGTTAGTATAAGTGCATTGCAGGTTAGCCTGACACTTATCTCATCAATCAATAAATATCTTAGAAGTAGTCATATTGAAAACATGAAATTACCATCTTGTAATTGCTGGATTTTAAAGGTCTTTAAACCTTATTGCACTTTTCCTTTAACCGTTAAATTTGATCTTGGGTAGGAAGTAGTTAAAAGTAGAGGAAAAGTTTGCCGCTGTAAATTGAGCACGAAGTGAAATCTCAGCTCTCCTTCTACTCTTGGACTTGAGTCTTTTATTTGAAATGAGAGAGATGGAAAGGAAGGAAAAGAGGGAAAAGTGACTCCTTAATGGGAAAGCATTTGTAATGAGATCACAAATTGGCTGTAAAAGCCAAAGGTAAAAAAGTAGATGGGGAAGCCAGCTAGAGAAGGTATGATGGAATCAAAATCCTAAAGTGGTATGTGAATGTGGGGGAATCTTGACAGAGATATTGCTCTCATACAGTTTTGTGCCCATGGTACACAAAAGGATTCCTGATGGAAATGCAATTTCATCATGGCTTGGGCAAATTGCTTCTGTTGCTCAATGTGTGAAGAACATGGCTGACCCTGTGATGAATAATTGGTGCTTTAGATAATCCATCATATTTGGAATTTTTTTTTCTAATGGAATAGTGGGAATGGAAATGTGTAATTTATGTCTTTCAATCTTAAAGATATTTGAAGTATCATTCAATTTGGCAAGTCTGTGGGAAGTCAGAAAAAAAGCCATTATTGAATTTTGGGTTTTATGAGATAATTGGGGTGAGTGACCAGGGAGTTAAAGGGACAAGTATTAATCAAGGTTTACTGAAGGATAAGTTGATTTATTGACTCTTAATTGCTTAACTGAAGACTTTTTTGCCATAAAATGAAATGAAATGTGGTTTTAGCCATTTCATTGTTGGGACAAACAAGTCATTTGTGCAGAATTATTATTATCATCATTTATTATCATTGTTAATTTATATAATTAAATTGTTCCTAGTGTATTGGTGTGTTGTTATAGTAACCTTTATTTGGTTTTTATTGGTTAAAACAAGGTTACAAATAAATTCTAAAGTTATGGCTTTACAATTAAATATCATTGTCTCAAAAGTTAAAAAAAATAGTTGCATTTGATCTCAATAAAGTCACTTAAACTTACTGTTTTTTTCAAAAGACATTTTTAAAGAAAAAGTTAATTTTGTTTAAAAATTTTAATGCCCTTATAAACTTTTCTACATGTGACCTAAATTTCAGACAACTTGAACTTGATTTTCTGAAAGTCACTTTTCTCGAAAATGATGCAAAAAAGTTACTTCAGGCTTAAAAAAATTAAAAAAGACAATAAAGTGATTTTTTTGGTCTCAAGATTAAACACAACTAATTTAACTTTTAGCTTTAACAGACTGAAAACATAAATCTAGTTTTGACAATTTTTTTCCCACTGACTGCTGCATACTTACACAGTTTTAATGACTGCAGCATGTACATTGAAATATGATGCAAAGCAATAGCAAAAAACTCCTTAAAAATTTATAGCACTGATCTCTGTGGTAGTGGTACATCGTGGCGCTCACAACCGAACGCAGGCACAAATAAACATGTGGAACATCACGGAACTTGGCACAAGTCTCTTGACAGCACAAACACCAGAAGCAATAAATCAATAGCAGAAGAAGACCTGTCTAAACTGAAGTATCCGTTATTCGATTTCAGCATTTGTGCAACGCTATCGGAGCGTACTGTTAAGGTTTGGAGTTATAAGGAAATTATCTAATTTTAATGTTTGAGTTTTAATGCTTGTGTAAGTAATTTTATTGTTAGAAATGTAATATTAAATTGTCTGATACTATGAGAAGTTGAAATGAAATCAGTTATGTGATAAGTTTGTACTGAAAATAATGGACAATGTTATGTAAAAATGATTAGTGTGATCAATGTGATCTGTGTTGAAGGTTAGAGAGAGCAGTAAATCGTTGGCTTTGGTGAGGAGCAGTTGTCTAGACTATGTTTTACCCAGAGACGCTCACATCAGAAGGATTTTGCAGTACCGTACACCATAGAAGCGTATCTAGACCGGAAAGCAAACTTCAGACGAAAGGATTTAAAAACCACTCTCAATGACTGTCTTTATTTCAACAGTCATTATCATATTTCACTTTACACGCAGATTGTTTTAAAGTGAAGCGCAATTTAAACGATAATTACCTTACCGTAGACAGCCGGCCTCGAATTTGATTCAATTACAGCATTTTACTTTGATTATATGCATTGCTTAATTTAGTTTGCAATACATTATTAACTTAAAACTGTCTAACCATGTTTAATAAGATAATTTTTTGTGCTTAATGTGTACCGTATTTCCTTGATGTAGCTTTGATTGTTTTGCTCATTTTGGCTGTGGGCCAAATGTACTGAAGATAATATAATAGCTATCATTTCCATTTGTTTTCAACAGTATCTTATGTCCCATGTTTTAAAGAAATCACTGGTTTGAGGTAGGAGAGAAAACAAACCATTGCGTCATCATATTTCCCAGTAGATTCACAATCCCATCTGGCCTTGCAGCCATCCCAAACAAATACATTAAATTACATAAATTTTTAAGTTTTGCAGACTGCTAGAGTAAATGTTATCTGGTGCAGACAAAATTATTGATTGCAGTTTAAGCTTAAGTGCTAACTAGCTGACAGCGTTCATCAGTGAATGGTTGTAAATAATACGCGGAAAGAATGATTAACGGTTTTAATTTGTCTATCTCAATGTGGTGGACTTAATTATTGCCATCACTAAGGTCACTAATTACACTATTGACTGGAGTTTATTACATTTATTTTACGTTAAAGGTAGTTAAAGATGGGGTATTCGATACCAAAAGTAATCGATACTCTCGATACTTGGGGAAAAGTATTCGTATAAATTTTTTGGATTGCATACTGGGTTTAACCAACAAAGCCTGTTGTCAAATGCTGCATTTGGCAAGTCATCAAATTGTAGCAAACAATGATTGCCAAAAACAGTCGTAGTCAGCAGTCAGTTGGCATGTTTGCTTGGTCAATTTGTTTGCTGCAAGGACAAGAATTATTATTGTAGAAAGTTTAAAGGCAGTTTTCTATTGGTTAGAGATAACAAAATATTTAATCATTTTTATTTTTTTCCCCAAAAAATGTAGTTGGTATTGTTACTTTAAATTATTGATTATCCATTTTCATCTGAAAACAGAGGTAGGTTCACAGATCTCCATTAAAAAGCAATGTAAAGTCTTAACAATAATAAAAAAAATTAAATTAGCTACAACAGCCACAACCATTTAAAGTGTAACAACCTGAAACAACTTTCACATCACTTTCCCTTCTTTTTATTACCTTTTCCTTTCTTCTCAATTTCGTACACATCAAAAAAAAAACCTCATCTGCCACACCTGTCATACAGCTCAGAGTAAAAAGTTTTGTCTTGTACACTTTCTATTTCCTCTTTTCTAGTTTCCTTGCAATGCATTTCAAACAGAACACACCTACATGACTTTCACTTTTCACTTTTTTTTTCTTTTTGCTCTCTTCTGTCTGCGTATAGGCAACTTGTTTCACATGCTGCGTACTGAAAATCGGTTTTTCACTATGGCGGATGGAGAGGGAGTTGCAACAAATAATGGTTTCTGATCACGGTACTTTAAAGTAATGGCTGGTTGGCGTGTGCCTCTGGTGCCTTGCTGACATTGCTGCGTGGCGTTTTCACTCGTTTCTTTCTACTCCCACCTCCTCCTTTCCTCTTCTTGGAGGGTGGTATCATTGCTGACTTGTTTCTTTTGCATTTTAGATTGTGTGTAACTGTGTTGATATATGGGGCTGGCAAATGCCAGAATTTAATTCGATCTGAGTTTTTTTTTAACATGAGAGTTACGGTATATGCCAACTTGTTTTGTTTGTTTACTTACTTACTTACTTTAAAGTCAATATTTTCTTAGAGTGGTGTATAATGAGTTTGGAAAGTTTTACCTGGTATGTTAAAAGCTGCAAGTTTTAATTGCTTTCTGATGTAAGGTGAACCTGAGGGAGTATAAAAAAACAAATTGCTGTGTAATGGTCTGTGGATTGCAGAAAACATGGTTTGCTGTTTGCTCAGTGGACATGATGTAAAAGGGGGAAAGTTAAGAGCTTTGTTTCCAGAAGAAAAATAGATTGTAATGAAATTGTAATGAGAATAAAAGTAGGTGTGAGTTGAGAGTGAGTAAACAGCTGTTGTCAATAAATTTTTCTTGATGGAATATGTGTTAATGCACATTGTAAGCACGCCCGCCACCAGGGAAGGAGTTGTGGAAGTGTCCCTGGTCACTTCGGACAATTCTCTAGGCTTCTTCCCTATCCTATGCTGTGGAGAGATAAGGAAACACGTCTTACTCGTTTTAACGCTTTATTCTGACTCTTTTTAACAATCAACAGTACAACAATGCGTGCCCGCAGGCCGCACACGCTTACATCTCCGCGCTTGCAAAAATGACGGACGGTCCCTACAACACCCCCCCCGAAATTTCCCGAGACTAAGGGCTTGGCAGAAATTTTGCCGAAATGACCGTCATTTTTACAAGCACGTCGAGTAAGCGCGGAAAAATACAAAATATTATCAATAAAATTCAACAAAACGAAAATAATTATCACAATCAAATATCCAGGGACAAATTAATGTAATCAGGTCATAGACCGCAATATATTCATTAACCAATATCAAACATCTCAAAACAAAATTACACTAGACCGATTGATGTAATAAGATGACATCGCAATATATCCATCAATCGGTTTAAACATCCTAAAGCAAAATCAAACTAGATCGATCAATGTAATAAAATAACAAATTGCAATATATCCATTGAACGATCTGAATATCACACTAGTACAAGATAAATAATAATAATAATAATAATTCCATGGAACCAACTCGGATCATGAAATGAGAAATTATACAATATTTATCCAAGCAATATAATAACCAAATGAACTTAAAAATCGTCTCTGGATCCCACGTACTTATTGGTTGCGTGTGTCATCGGATACATAGGCAAGTTAAAACATGAGACTAATTAGGAATAATAATCAAAAGTAAGTAAAAACATCAGAATAATCAAAAACAATAATCTAAATTAACAGGTATCCAAGTGAGTGTTGCATTAAACCATTCTCGTGCAAATAAAAATTCTTAAAAGGAAAATAAATGTTCCTTAATTATTAAACAATAATTAGACAAATTACACTTTCTCAAAACGATACAATAAATTATCACTCGCTAACATCTAAAAGGAACATTTCTTAAGGAATATAGGATTAAAGAATGACAAATTATCAAATTTCTAAAACTAACAAATTATATTCATTTATCACAGTTCAATTAAAACCAGAGAAATTCGAATAATATTAAAAAGAATCACAATATCAACTTAACACAACCTTAAAATAACAAAATTTTATC
Organism: Geophilus truncorum; assembly: GCA_034695745.1. NCBI lineage: Eukaryota > Metazoa > Arthropoda > Chilopoda > Geophilomorpha > Geophilidae > Geophilus > Geophilus truncorum. Next base: position 18,337 of record JAQFZP010001534.1, read on the forward strand.
CGCTCAAGTCTCAGCTGTCCATTGGTTAGAAATGGAAGCAACCTTGACTTGAGAGGTAAATCCTTCACAAAATACGTCTCAAATTTTCTCACTTAATTACTGTTCAAATAGTCCTAAACTTTCTTCACTGATGTTTCCGCGGATTCAAGGGAAATGGGAAATTCAATGGCAGACGACACGTGGTTATCGGGAAGTAACATTCCCTCATGGGACATCATTGCTTGATTCGATACAGTCCATATGCAGCGTATTCTCTCGGGACATCTGAAGATTCTATGATGATCCTACGCACCTGGAGTACCTTGTAGGTTCGTCTCGGGTCCGGAATCTCGATTGGTAATGGACATACGGTCTAGAGTAGACAATTGGATCT
>JAQFZP010001535.1:0-18693 GCA_034695745.1 Geophilus truncorum
CGAACGGTGATAATATCATTTGTTCTGAAAGCAGTTATTGATTCTTGTTGGAATGGATATTCAGTTTTTCTGTTATTGATTTGCAAGACACCGTCAGCAGTATCAATCTCTAGAAATATCTTGTCAAGTTTCAAGATGATTGATTTCTTTTTGTCATTATCATAACTGGCAAAAGCAGTGAACTTTCCATTGACAAAGTCGCGGGCTAATACATAGTTGCAAGTTCCGGCAAATTCGTAATACTGTCCATCAAATGTTTTGTAGTGTTGTCTTCCAGCGAGAAAAGCACGTCCTAAAATTAAGAGAGAAATAATGTTTAAGATAACCAGTGATTACTACAGTCATATTTATATGCAATAGTTTTTGTTGTATGGTATACACTCTAAAAAATAAAGAAGTGATAAGATGCTTTTTTTTAGGTACCCTATAAAACCCTGAATAATGTTATTGCATTATACTCGAGTAAATACGGTAACAAGGTGCAAAGTACAAATAGGTAGAAATAATAAACACTCAGTATCAAACTACCTGACACGGTAGAATTTTGTAACTTTACATTTTAACTACCAGTACCTCGGCTGAAAGGCAGATTGATCATTTGGTAGTGAAAATTAATAAATTACCTTTAAAAGAATAACTGACATCTTTCGTATCCCAAAAAAGGGTACATAGTTTATTTTTTTTGCATCTAATTTACACCTTTTAGAGCGTGCAGGGTGAGTCGGATTTCCGTTATTGTCTATTAGTTGATATTTCAATACCTTCAAAGTGTGGTGCAAATCCATAACGAAAAGCCATTTTGGACCACAGATTGTTCCAGATGTCATAGAATGATATACCATTAGCTTTTTCAATACTTTTATCTTTCCATTCTTTCAACTGGTGCATTTCATCGTCCAGTTTAAACTGTGGCCAATGTTGGAAACTTTGCCATTCTACTGGTAAATGCTGTTCGAAAGTCAGGCGCCCTCTGTCTGCATCAATTAGGACTTCAGGTACGAGGTATTTGGCTTGTGGCAAATCAGATGTGACGTCTTGCATCAGTTGAACAGTCAGTTCTTTTATTTGGTTCCATGTCATGTCAATTAAAGATTTAAAATGCTTCTCAATGTCAAAGTATTTATAAGTCCAAGAAATCTAGGATTTGAATTGAAGAATTATTTTGGGTTTTGGTAAATAAATAATAACTTTCTTTACCTCAGTTGCAATTCTTGATGCAAAATGTGTTAGTTGGATTATTGCTGGATGATTAATCCATGACTCAACTTCATTTTTCCACTTTTCACAGAATGATACATATTTTTCCATAAATTGGTGATACTGGTCTTTCAGGATTTGCAGTGTTTCTTCATCAGGCATCCAATAAGATATAAAATCTTTCACATATCTGACAGATGAAAATCTGCAATAATATGACCAATTCCAATATCCTACACAAAGATTTAGCAATAATTAGTTTCTGTTGAAGACAATAGTTACTGAAAATAATTACTAGAGAATTCGTAGATCATGTATTGAATTTTCCTTTGCAATTGGCCAAAGAAAGGTTTTACATGGGGAGTAATGTTTTGCATCAGTGGACCAACTAATTCTATTGCATATGTTGATGTATCAATTAGAACAGCAATTAAGTGCTTTCGAATAGATCTAACAGTTCCATAAGGATCTTGAGCAAAATTATGTGTCACTTTTTGAATGTTCAAAACACATTGATCCAAGTATACTAAAATACTTTGACCAAAAGTTGTAAAATGTTGGCAAATCTTTCTACAATTGTGTTGCACTTCATAGATCAGATGACTAAAGGTGTCCAATATGTAAGCATAAATTGATCTCAGATAAGAACCATAGTAAGAACTGTAAAAAAAATAATTACCATTATTATAATAATCATAGTAATTTTTTTAGAGTTTACTCACTCTAATTTTTCTACAAAAGATCTTATTCCAAATTTATTGTCATCGTACATTTCCTCTACTTGGTTAGAAAGGTTATTGACATCATCCATAAAATCCTTTGTATCTGTTTTCCATGTATTTCTAACTCTGTCTTTGATTGAATCTAAGACTTTCACTACTTCATTCTTCTGATGTTGTAAAGTTGTGAGTAATTGTTCTTTTATTTTCATGCCAACTTTACTAGCTTTATCTCTTGCTGTGTAGTATTCTGATGCAAAGTTTTCCACTGCACTTAAAACACTGCCAGGTTTCCAGTTGATGTTTCCAATTAATGATCTTGAAGAATTGAGCATCAAAGATGCACTGAAGTCATCTTGGTTGTAGCCAGGAGAGACTTTGAAGTTGATTTCTTTGGTAGAAGGCATCGATAGCAAAACCAATAGGTTCTTTCCTTTGTCTAAAATGAAAAGAAATAAGTTATCAAATTTATTAAGCTTTTGGTAAGTCTTACCATTGACACAGTTGATCAGAAGAGTTGAATTACTGATTTCTATATTTACATTTATTATTCGTTTTGATTGCAATTGGGTGTTGATTTCATCTACACTGACTTTGATGATGTCTGTTTCTTTGCTGGTTTCCATATTTCCAAATAATTTAAGATGACCAATATTTGGTTCTTGTTTGACTTCAATTTCCATTACTTTTTTCTGCTTATCATAAGAGATTCGTGTAGCTGCTGAAAAGTCTACTTCATCTTTGACTCTTGTTTCAAACTGCAACTTGAACTCAGCTTCATCTTCGGTGTTGGCCGAATTGACTTTCGCTCTCATTTCGGCTTTAGGTTGTACAAGAGCAACTTCTCCATTGATTCGTCCCTTGAAATTCCTCCATTTGAAATTAAACTCCAAATTCAATTCAGGTCTGTTAAGGAATCCCAAATATCCTAGGATTTGGTAGGGATCTTTCTTACTAGCTGATATTTGTGTAATTTGGAAGTAAAGACTCTCATCTGGAAGTTGTACTCGAACATTCAGGTGGTTGTATGGAATTGCATTGACTATTAATCCAAATTGTCTGTTTTCTTCAAAACTTATCCAAACACCACTGCTCCAAATTTTAGACCCTTTCTCTTGCCTAAACTTCAAGCTGACCTCTCTTTCTGGATACCACAAAGACATTATTACTGACTTCTCAATACTTCCGTGTAATCGTCTATCTTCCAAAATCATATTGGTTCTTAAAACTGGCTTTTCATCAAAGGTGACATTAAGTACAAGTTGTTTACTTGACTCTTCGCTGGTCATTGCTGTAGTCAACAAAAATGAATGTCCTCTTGACCTCACCAGTAACTGCCCATTATCATTGCTTTGTTGATAAACAAATGAACTTGCAGTTGTTTCTTTTTTATTTGTATCAGTGATGACCTCTCCTGATATCATTGTTTCTTCTTTTCTGCTTGAATGTACTGTCCAGTGAAGGTACAACTGAATTGGCTCCATTATTTGCAATGAATAGAAGTCTCCTTTTCTGGTAAATGCAGCGTTGACATCGTCCGATCCACGGTATACGAACAATACATTTATTCTATCAACATCTTTTGACGCCTCAAAGTTCAGTGTTTGTAAAAATGACAGTGGACTTTCAACATTAAATTTCAGGTGACCATCTCCCCAATAAACTGTCAGAAACCATCGGTCTTCATTGGTGTTGGTGACCAGAAGACTATGTCCACGGAGATCTCCTTGTTGTAAACTCCTCCATTCAGCAGACATTTTGGTCAGTTTTTTATTGGCAAGAATCAACTCAAATGAAAGTCCAATTCTTCTTTCAGAGTACTTTGTGGTAAACTTGACTTCATAGTTTTTATCATCCAATTTAACGCCTGAGTTTAAAGTAATGACAAAACCAGTTGATTGCTGTTTGGTAATTTTTGATTTAAAGTGAACATTGAGTGGTTTTTTGAATATTGTCATTGTTAAATTAAGTGCTGCATCCAGGTTAGTTTCATAATCTAGATAGCCCTCTGCCTCAAAAGATTGGACAGTTGTCAATGGAGTTCTAGCACTTAACCTGAATGTCTGGTCAGTTGGATCCAACAATGCATTAAGTGTAAATTTATCCCAATTTTCAAGTGATGATGTCAGTTCCAGATTTGAATTTATAACATCCATTTTGGTGAAATCCACTGCTAGTTTGATCCACTTTAATTTTTCATAGGGTGTTGTTAAGGTTAACTCCATCTTGAAATTTTCACTGTTGGGATTCTGGTAAAATCCTCTGACTTCAAACTGTCCATCTCTGGTCAGTAAACCAGCTGATATTTGACCAGTTCCTTGGTTATTGGTGATTTCAAAGGTTAACTGAATAGGTTTCCATTGGCTTGAAGTCAAAACTGCATGGCCAGAAATAGATGTTTTAAGTAAACTGAATGATGCATCAAGGGAATAAGTCTTTTTATCCAATTTTAAAGTACTTTGAATTTTTGGTTCTTTGTATGTTGTCTTGTCCAAGTCAAATGTCAAATGAATATTGCTAGGCCTAAACATTGGATTTGATATTTGGAAATTACTATTGACTCTTTGATCAGTCCAATGATTTGTGAAAGCAAATGAATGTCTTTTCTCAGGTCTTGAAAATTCCAGTTCAAATTCATATTGAGGCCATTTGTAAAAGAAATGGCCTTCCAGTTTCGTAACGTCTGTACTGTTTTTGAACAAAACCAGTGATACTTTAAATTGTTGTTCATCTTTTGTGTGAACTAAAGCAAGTGAATGAAATGATGTCCAGTGGCCAATTTCTATCAGTAGCTGTCCACCATTGTTTGCGGAAATCATCACATCAAGAGAAACATTTTTAATGTTGAAATTATCAGTGTCCAAGCTTGTCTTCATCGACCATTCTTTGGGTTTTTCCTTTTGTAGTGACCACAAAAACTTGATTAGTTGTTTTTCCTTCGACTGCACATACACTTCAGTGGACAGTTGTTGTTTGTTGTATATGAAATCAACACTACCTTCAAATTTTCTAGTCATTTGTCCATGCAAAAGCTTTGACTTAACATCCACTTTGACTTGACCGTTAAACCTTATTTGGTCTTGCAGTGACTTTGAGCCACTAACCTCGACTTCATACTGTGTTGTTTTAGTGATAAGACGACCGGTAAGTGCCAATCTATTTCTTGATTTATACTTATAAATTTCCACTCTTTGCAATGTGGTCAGTGGTGTCGATAGTATAATGAGAAAGAAATGTGGCTCAATCATGGGAAATTGTATTTGGAAAGAGTGTTTAGATAAAACGTGCAAGTCAATTCTGACGATGTTGTTTGGAATCCATCCATGTAACGCCACTCTTGCTTCAGTTTTGCTGATAAATGGACAGTTTACAGTGGCACTGCCGTCAAATTCACGCCAGTTCTTCTGCCAGTTGAAGTCAGCAATAAGTGAATGTGTGGACTTACTGCATCTTGCATGAAGTTCAATATTTCCACTTCTGTCTTTATTATATATTCCTTTTCCCTTGATGAATATACCTTCTGGATCTAACAAAGGGCTAATCAAGTCTCCGGAGAAGTCTATGAATCCATCTGACAGTTCAAGTAAACTTTTGAAAATGTGGGTGGATTTTGGCAAGTCTAAGCGAATGTTGAATTCTTGCTGTTTATCATTTGGGTGTTTTATGTAATTACCCTTGACTGAAAAATCATTGCCTGTAACTTCAACTTTGCCATTTTTATAACACCAGTCAATGTTGATATTGAGTTTTGTTGAATTAAACAGTAATTCTGCTGTTGCATTCAATACTCCATTTTGGTGATGATATTGTGCATCAAGTTGAGTCAACATTTTATCGCATTTGACAATGAAGGCTACAGTCAATGCATTTTTGTCATTTTCATATGAAAGTCTTGATGATATTGTTTTAGTTAAAGGTGTGAAGAAGTTGAAGTTGTACTGAAGAAGGTGATGTTGAGATGAATATGGTAAATTATTGGTACATTCAAATTGAACTTCAAAAAGAGTGTCATCATTTAAACCAAGACTTCCTTCAATTTGGAAATTACTTCCGTCTTTACGTAACATTCCACTCACATGTGCATTTCTGAGAACTCTCAATGGTGTATTGATCTCAAAATTTATTTTATGAGGTGTCAGTAAGAGTTTGCCTCCTAATTTCTGGTTGTTAGAAGATCCCCAAGACAGCATTAAATCAGCCAATAATTCCTGATTGTTATTCCCATATTTTAACTTTACACTCAAGTCTTCCATTCCTTCAATTGGAGTTTTAAGTCTTACTTGACTGTCAGTTACCTTCTGGTCTTCAGGACTAAAGTCTCCAACAACTCGAATTACATATCCGTCACCAAGATCAACAGTACAGTGAAATGTATGTTTCTGTGAAGTAATATCATAATTTCCAACTATTATGACATCATTCTCAATAAATGAATTTTTAAGAATCAATCTCATATCCATTTTATCCTTTGACACATCAATTCTTCCCTTGATCTCAACAGTTGAATGTGACCATTGCAGGGTAAGCCACCCATTGTCTCCTGATGCATTGAGGTCCAATTCACCATTCAGCATTCCAGAAGCAAAAAAAACACTTCTCCAGTATGAGTTAACTGACCACTTCTTGTCTCCCAGATTCAGTTCACCAACTACATCTGTTTCATACTGGCAGATGGATGAAGAGACCTTGACTGACCACAATGATGGTGTAAAGTCATAACCAGCATTTATGATGTTGTCTTCACATGGTGAAAAGGGGGTTTTCAGTTTTATGGAGACAAATCCAGATTCAGAATCTTGATCTTCTTCAACAATTAGCAGAATATCTTTTCTGTCATTCCAATTGAGAGTGGCTTTGACTATTGGCAGGTTTTTCTGTGTAAGTGGGAAGTACAATGTCAAGTGTTCAGTTATTTTTATTGATGTTTCAATATTGAAGTCGACTTTATTAGCATTGTGCTGAAATTGAGTTGTGATATATGGACGGGGTACTGTAAAGTCATACTGCAGTAGGGTTTTTCCTTGTTGAATTAAGTTCCAAGTACTTTCAACTCTTCCTTCCAAGTGACCAGCATTGGCATTCAAATTGCAAATAAAAGACAATTGTAAGTTCTTTTCATTCCACTTTGCTTCAAATAGTGCAGAGTTCTCTTTGCTGTTAATTGTCAATTCACCAGATATTGTTTTATAGTCTGGATGTGGTGTATGGATGATCAAACGGATTAGGCTTTCGGGATTATAAGTCACGCGAATTTCCACTTTGTCGTTACCATTCTCTATCAAGAATTGTCCCCATTTATTTTCAGCCATAAGGTCATATTTTAAATTCATTTGACTGGTTTTGAATACTTTTGCAAAAGCTCCAAAGCTAATCTGAGCATCCATTATCTGATATCCGTCATTTTCATAACTCGCTTTCAGGTCTTCGGAGTCATCACTTTCTCCTGGCATTGATACAGTTAGGTGCATTTGGTTGTTGCTTCTGGTGTTATACACAAATCTTAGTATAAATCTTCTAAAATCAGCAAATGTACTATCAACTTTAAATTGGAGTTCACCTATTTGTCTTTTGATGAACCAGTCAACATTTAGTCTAATCTCCTTCTGATCTCCATAGGTAATGCTTAGCTGGACATTTTTCTTTTCATTAATGAAGCTTGGTTGCAACTGTACCTCAATTTTCTTTGTGTTTGGAAATGGTGTGTTGATGATAAGAGTTCCCATGACATTGACAACTGAAGCTGATAGATCTACAGACACCCTTCTATTGTCAGCCCATTGTACATAAGTTGAAACAGATGTCTTTACACGGTCAAGATTGTATTGCAGTTCAGCACCAAGTGATGAGTAATCAGAAATTGGTGTTGTGACATCAATTGTTATTGCACCTTTATATTTCCCAGGAACCCAAGTTATCCTTGCATCAAGTGCTTCTTCATCAATCTTCAATGTGATACCAGCATTTTGTTGAAGTCTTGTTAAATCAAACTGAGCCATGAATGATCCTGACTTATACAAATCTTTGTCGGAGGCTTTTAGTTGAAGTTCAACTCTTCCTTTTCTGTTTTCCAGCATGTAACTTCCTTTTACATCTGCTTCTTTATCACCTCCATTCATCTTGATCCAAAAGCTTTTTGTTGATGCATGCAATTCATAACCACCTTTTACTGACCACTCAGACAAAGACTGAATACTTGATTTTGAAAGTAATTCAAATTTTCCTTCACTAGTGCTTCTTGTGATACCTCCTTCCAGCTCAGTGACATGTTGATTGAGAGTAACTTTCATTTTCATTGAACTGTCTACAACTTTTGCTTCAATTGATAGTGTGTCCAATCCTGGAATGGTCAACTCAGATGAAATAGTGACTAGATTTTCATTAGATGTCCATTTGATAACAAAGTCAGTCATCCAGTTGTCTTTATGTATGATAAAGTCAACAACTTTTACTGGTTTCAACATTTCATGATTGATGTTTATTGCATATACATGTTGACCGTTGATCCCATCTTCGAGCGACATGACCAAACTACCCGGATGTTGTTCGGTGTTGAATTCATAGGTTCCTTTAACATCAATTGCTTTACCATCTTTGGCAAATTGGAGTGACATTACTTTTTGGGGTCTGCCAAGGTCATAGCTGTAGAAGCCAGAATATTCTTTCTGAGAACCTCCAAAGTTTGATGCAAAGCTTAAGGAACCTTCTCTGCGTGTATATTCAGTTGTTGCAGTTGCAACAAGTTTGAGATAATTTTCAGCCAGATTGAGATTAAATGAAGCTGTCTTTGCTGGAGTTGATGAATCTTGCTCAGCAGTAATGCTAAATGATGGAATTATAGCATTATTAGATGTTACTGCTAATGAAGCAATGACAGCATTGTTTTCATGGGTAAGTCTTGCAATGATCTTTGCATTTCTGGAATTCTGCTCAATGCTGAAAGTTGCAACATGATGGAAAGGGTCTCTGTTTACATAAGAAGCTAATACCTTGATTTCTTTAAATCCATCCAATGGAGATGTGAATTGAACATTTAAACTTTTTTCTGTAACAATGTTAACAAGTTCTCCTGACAACATCATTTCATGTTTATTGTGATTCAGCTTAAAATCTCCTGATAATTTTTCCTGAGTCAAAGCAATAGTGCCATTTACTCCCAAGTTGATGTTATATGAAGGAATTTTAATTCTGCTTTCAACAATATAACTATTTGCAACTCTTTGTTTATATCCTGCAGACACATCAATGGCAAAACTGTCCTTTTTAATCACTAAAGTTGACAGGAAGTTATTATTACTTTTATACATTTTCCATTCCATAAGAATTGATCGAAAGTTGTCATAAGGTGTTCGGAGTTTAACGACTAACCGGTTGGGTTTACCATTGTACACCAATGAACCTTCTATTCTTTTTTCATTCCTTTTCAATTGAATTCTCACAGATTTTCCACCTTTGCTTGGATTTAATTTCACTTTTCCACCAATAATTTTCCAATCTTCAAATGGTGTTGTAAGTTGTACATCAACTTCACCACCAGCTTTATTGTATATTGCTGATACTTGAAGTTGTATTTGCTCATCTTTCACCGCTCCATAAAGAGTGACAGCTTTCTTGCGAATTGTCGGTCGGAAGTCATACTTCAATCCAGCAGTTATGTTTTCATAATTAATAAATGAAGTAATTGCATTAATTTGAATGTCTGTTTTTGTTGATGACACTTGAATAATGGAATTAACTTCAATTTTGTTTCCTTCATCCCAATTGATGTCAACATTGATTTGTACTGGATTGGAAAAACTGTAGAGTGCATGAAGTGATACTTTACGGAAGTTATCGTATGGTGTGTAAACATCTATGTTTAATATTCTTCTATCTTGATTTAAATCTACTAATGCTCCAAGACCAATTCTTCTTCCTGGTGCAAATTCAATACCAATTACAAGATCTTGAACATTTTCATTATTTGACCAGAAATACTCTCCTCTATAAGGACCGTAAGTTCCCTTTGGAGTAGTTACTTCTATTTCACAATTGGCCTTGTTGTCTGGAGTTATAAGTCCTGAGACTTTTGCTTTAATTTGATCATGTCTATGAACAAAGTCTAATGATGCATTGAGTTGTCTGTCAACAATAATGTATTGAATATTCCCAGTAACTTCAAAAAGCTTTTGGAGCATTAAGTTGAATCTTGCATTTGCATTTTTCACTGATGGAACTGAAGCTTCTAACACCAATCTGGCCAAGTCTCTATTGTTTGTGCTCAACACAAAGATTTCTTTTAATGTTTTTCCATCCCAGTCATGTTTAACTTGGATAGCTAATTGCTGTAATGCTGGAAATGGGGTTTCAAGGTCAACACCAATCAGCAAATTGAAACTAGCATCATCCAAATGCCAAGTAACACCACCTTCAAACAATAGTGTATCTTCAGGAGACCATGATGCATCAATGTCAGATGTGATGCTACCTTCTATGAATTCATTCTTCATATTTGCTTTGATGTTTTTATCAGATGATGCGTAATCAAAAGACACTGTTTGTTTTGCAGTTTTACCATCATTGAAATATTGACCTTTGAATTCGTAATTCGTTTGATTTCCAATCAATCCATATTGTACATCAACAATTCTTTTGTGTCCAGACCAGTCGTCGGAACCGGAAATTGAATAACGGTTACCCCTCTCATATTGAAGTGCAGCACTACCGGAAGTCTTGTGTGATGCTTTTAATCCTTCAATGCTTAAGGTCACTTGTTTCAGTGTGAAATAACACGGAAATTGGATAGTTGTTGCAAAATCTTCTTTCGAGTTCACGTGATTTAGACTCAGTAGATATTTATCATTAAACACTTTTATTTGTCCAAGAAAGCGAATTCTGGATAATTCTGGATAATTCCACAACACATTTCCACTTGTCTTCACTTCGTACATTTTATTTAGGCTGTCATAGAATCTACCCGAGCCAATCCAAGATTTGTCATAATATTGGTTAGTTAGTTCCAATCGATAATGTTTATCATTCAAACCCAAGTCCACTTTTGCAGAACTCTCAATAATGCCATTACGTTTAGAATTTTTGACCACAAGCTGAGCTAGGTATTCTTTTTCATTGGTGATAAAATTAGCGGTAGAATTGTGGAAGAAAAGTTGATCATAGATGGCTCCAATTGTGTTTGTTTCATAATTAGTCTCATAGGTGGCGCCCCATAAATTCTCGGTTTTGACGTTTAACCGGAAGCCATTTTGATGTCTGTTATACTCGACTCTAACTCCATTTTCTTTTTCTGCTCTTCCAAGTATTCTTGCATCTCCAATTACTTCATTTTTACTTAAGAGCAATTGCAATTTTGCACCAAGTGGATGATATCCAGATATCTTAAAATCTACTCGAACTGCTGTCGTATCTTGTTCAGACCGAACAGCAATATCACTGTTGTATTTGTTTCCAGCAATAACAGCAGCAATTTTCAACTGGTGTCCATCTTTGGTTTTTGGATCATAGTCAACAAGAAGTGAATATTGTTTTCTGTTCATGTTGACTATGTTGTTGGTTGAGAATCTACCATTTCCTGCATTGAGGTCACTTTGGATTGTGATTGATGAACTCCAAGGACTCTTTGCTTCAATTTTGATTGAATGTTTCCTAATTTCTGGATTGCTAAAGTCCTGGTATCTTGCGACAATCTCAGCTTCTTCATCTGATTCTAGTTGGATGTAAACTCTTCCCTCATATTCATATGGATTTATCTTCTTCATATTTGCAACTGCTTTGATGTCATGAAGTGGCACCTGGATATTCAATTCTACTCCAAAATCCAGTAAGGGATGAAAATGGGCTTTTCCATGCACTTGTATTTTTCCAACAATTGTATTGTCTTTGTTCACTTCAATTGAAGTTGTCATTGAACCAGTGCTTTGTAGGTGTACTGCAGTTAACGCCCAGTGAAAATTTTGATGCGGTGACTCGACGATGAATTTTGCTGTATATTTTTTGTGGTTGTTTACATCTGATATAGAAATGACGAATTAGACTAATATAAATGTAAGTAATTTCATAATAGAGAATTAGCAAAAACTTAGTATTGAACTACCAAATTACAAACATAACTAATTAAGTTACCAACCTACAAATGACCAAAGTCTTTGGTTTATATATTTGCAAGTTTGTAGTTTGGTTCCAAGTTTTTGCTAACGTTCTAATATTATACACACCTTTTTCATACGTCAATATTTGTTTGGTACTTATGGTTCTCCACCCATAGCTGAAATCTATTTGGTTTTGTAAATAATTATCTGATTGTTGTAATTGCCATTCAATTCTGGAAGGCTGCGATTTGGAATCTGAAATTTCTGCACTAGCCATGTATTTCCTAAGTGATTCTGATGATTCATCCTTGTATTTGAAAGACAATGTCAAATTCCTATGTGGTTGTTCAAACATGCTACAATCTGCATTAGCATTGACAGTTATCTCTTTTTCATCAGTTTGAAGATTGCCTTTTAAATTTGTTGTTATCAAGTAAGATTTAAAGGTTATGTCCATCTTGTGTGCATTGTTAGTAGTGCTTAGATCACCTGTAAATGCAGAGTGTTAAAAATCGTAAAAGTAGTTAGTTGAAATACTTTACCTGTAAGTTGTATAGGTTGAAGTGTTAGATTCTCCAAAGTCAAATCAACTGCAACTTTAACTCCTCTTTCAACAGTGACATAACCCTTTAAATCTACTGGTCTTAAATATGGCATTTGAAGGTGAAGTTTAGGTGCATATCTTCTTGTATTGTCAAAGACATCAGTTTTTAATTCAATTTGAAGAACAACCTTTTCTTCATCATCCACAGAAATGCTACCATCTAATCTCTTGTCATTTTTCTCATATACAAGTTTTCCTAAAATATTGAAATTTTTTAAAAATATTTTTGCTTATGCCAAAAGTTCAGTTCTTAACAGGAAAGCCAAATTACCATGCAACCCAAATTTTTTTAGCGGTGTTCTCAGGCTAGCTTTTATAGTCTTTTGAGGTTCATTTAACACCAATTCAGCTAGAATTTGTCTATCAACTGATGAGCCAGGAGTGTCAAAATATATCATCTTTGTCCTTACAAATTGATCATCAACCTTATAGTAAAACAAAAAATAATTATTTTATTTATGGCCAGTTGCACCAATGAAACACTGCATGAATTAGAATTTTTTCCAATGGAAAATTTATTTGAAAACTGTTATAGAAAGTTGAATTTCTACAAAATCTGAAAGTTGGTGGAAAATTTTAACAGAAAGGCAACTTTGTCTTGATTTTTACAACAATTTTCTATTTAGATTCTGGGAAAAGCGGGTTTTTTTTTCTCGAAGAGTAGTTGTAGTAAAGTCAACTTTCCAACTTAGGTGAAAGTTATTTTTCAGAGTGAGAAATGTATGTTTTTCATCAGCATTCCAAATATATTCTCTAGTGAATAAAGTTTTTATTTCATGTATGATTAAAGTTAACTGGAGTTTAATCAATGTTAAAAGTCTTGTTAAATTCTTTTGTCAGCTTTTTTGTTGGTGCAACTGGCATTAGCATTTGTTAAATTTCAAGAATGAACATTTAATAAAATGCATTCTTACCTTATCATCTGTCCATTGATAATCAAAGTTATATGATGTCAACTTTGGATCTGATTTCTTAATGTAGATAGAAAATTCAGTTGGTCCAGTTAAAGGCAAACCTGGAGCATTAGTCATTTCAGAAGCATCTGGATGTGAGATCTTACTGCAGAAATTGAGACCAAGAACAGTTGGCAGTAACTTTCCAGCACAATCAGAAAAGCCTATTTTTGGTGCTTCAAATTGAGGTGTGGTTGTCTTCTTTTCATCTCCTTCTATCAGCAGTAACTGACTCTTGACATTAATGATGTCTAGTCTGTCTTCTGGTGCATCAACCTGAACATTAACTAATCTTCCACCCTTTAGCAACAATTTTCCACCAATAGCTGTTGATGTGTGTAACTTTGCATCAAGTTTCACTCCCAAAGTCAAGTCAGGTGTGTTGACACTCATTGATCCTATTACTTGAATAGCTGCACTTGGTTTTAAGTGGCCAATGATGTCACAATCCAAATTGAATATATGTTTAATTTTGGTGTGACCTTTCATCAGTAGCTGGATTACTCCATTTCCATTCAGTGTTAGGTTAAGTGGCAGTCCAATTTGTGTGGGAAGTATGAGGGAAGTGTCAATAAAGGTGAAGCTTTCAGTCATTGATATTTCCTCTTTTTTGAAGAGATTGGATAGAAAGTGGGTCCAGTCTTGTTGTCCATTATATTGATTGTATAGAATATCATTCCCAAACAGACGCATGAAAATTGATGCTTGAGGATTTGGTGACTCAGATTTAGCATTAAACTAAATTATAATTAGGTCAGTATTTGCAACTTTAAAGTCAATATAGAAATTACCTTTTCTTGCAGTTCCTCAATACCCTGATTTAAGACGTCTCTCTTGCCTCTCATTGTCTTCAAGAAGTCCTGCACTGTTTTATCTGGGAAATATCCATTTGGTCCAACAAATGATTCAACCCAATCCTCAAATCCTTCCATTCGACCTCCAATTTCCATAAGGTTGATGGTATGACCAAAGAGGTCAACGGTTAAATTTGTCGTTAAGGAGCGAGGAAGATATGACTTGGGTGAAAAGATAACATTTGCTTGTCCATGAAGTCCAGTTTGTTGTGCTGATGAATAAAATGACTTCTCATAGGCTCTTGAAAACTTCAATGCATCAGTTGAAAATTTTTGTCTCAAGACAAAACTTTGAACAATGTTCTTAATTTCTTTTCTTGAAGAAATGCTTGTTTCTTGTAAGTTGATCAGATGTGTCCAGATGAAGGATCCAACTGCAAAGTTAAAACACTTTTTAATACAATATTTTTAGCTAAAAATATCTAATTGGTGAGAGAAATAGCGGTAGCGATTTTACTATTATAAAATACTAATTAGCATGTGTAGCATGCTAAAAAATTGAGAAATACTGCCATAGAATAATATTTGGCCAAAATAGTCTTTTTAATACGGTACTACTGTACTGAGACTGAAAAGCAAGACTGTGTCCAGTACTCACTTTGATTGACTTGCTCAGTTTCCAATAACCGGTGCACCGCTTCGAGAGTTTCACGTGCCGGACAACGCATAAGAGATAAGTAAGAAGCAAGTCTTACTTCTACATCTTCTTCTTGGTCACTTAAAAGTTTGAGAAGTGACTTGCGCTAAAGGTGAAATACTGAAATAAGTTTAAATTAGTCTTTAATAGATATCGTCCTACCTTTGTATCACAAGGCCAACGTCGAAGTGCATCTATAGCATTGATGCGAACTTCAATATCATTTTTGGAATTAGTATAGCAATTCTTCAATGTTTCTTCAGCTTTGGTTAGAAATCCAACATTTCCAATACCTTTAAGTGCAACTAATGTCTAAAAGAAAAGTAATTACTACCATATGTAACTTCCAACTTCCAACAGATGATTTTCAGTTACCTTTTCGGTGTTGTTTTTTTCTCCCTGACAACCACTTCTCAGGTTATTTGTAAATTTCTCAGCCAAATTCTGAATTTCCACATCTCCAAAGCATTCGACTGAAGTTTGATGGCAGTAAGTGTGAATCAGTGCAGAAAGACCTAAAACCACATTTTTTCTTGGAGTCTGGTCATCAAGCAATGGCTGATGGGAAGATGTTAATTATAGTAATGAGTCAACTAATAATCTCTCTAATCTCTCAATTAAACTTACAGCAAATTTTATGATAAAATCCTTAGTTGGAGTTGGCACAAAAGCCAAAGTGAGCAGCCAGGAATCTTTAATTTCATCACCAACATGGTCACTTTGAATCAGCCTTACCATAAAAGCTGCAGAAGCAGAGGTCACTGTCATGTGCAGGGCATCCAAGTAGAATTTTCTGGATGATTTAAAGGTGTTAATCATTTTGTTTTATGTTCTGGTGTTAAATGTATTACTTAGCCATTTCTGCATTTTCTGGACAAATGGTACCAATTCTTATGTATACATCAAGATACTGCTGTTCATCAAAGTTCTTCATTTTTCTTACAAGGCTTTTAAAAAGTGTTGGAGTTTGTGCAGTGACTGTTTGAGATGAACACATTTTAAGTAGCAAGTCATCTACTTCTTGCACATTTCCTGGTGGTTTCATTGTTTTCTTTTGGTGATCAAAGAGCAGTGAAGTTCTTTTTGTAGGCAAAGCTGAAATTTGTATTTAAAATAGTGGGATTTGAACTAAAGTCTTGGGAGTTGATGTAAATGCAAATAACAGAAGTTTTTAGCACTAACCATTGTAATTATTTGTTCTTCTGTGTTCTCTTTGTAGAAACTTGACGTCTTGTCTTATTGTTGTCACCACTCCATTTTCTCCATTTGAAAAAGGCTTCAATATGTGGCTTTCTTCACACTTCACAGACTCAATAATGAGATTTGCTCTGTTGACCACTTGGTCACATTTTGCCTTGCTTTTCAGCAGAGGAAAAGGTTTTGTTGCCTATATTGTAAATTTTAAAAGAATATTGAAATTACAGAATTTGGAGATGATAATGAAAATTATATACCAAGTTGGAGAAATGAGGTGCAAATTGAATGCCTATGTTTTCAACTCCACCTCTTTTGGTACAACTATCAAGATCTTTTGCCTTTGTGATGTGGATTGAAGTCCAGCCATGTTTTTTGATGACATAATTTGTCAAACATTCTCCAGACACATCAGTCTGCAAAAAGTGAAAGTATTATATCATACCTTGGCTGGTGATTTTACCAGACACTTACCTCTTGCAGATCTTCATTTTGATTTAACTTTTTCATTGTATTTTGCAGTGTAGTTAGAAAACCTCTTTTGAAGTTGACTGCGAAGGCAGAGTCAGCATTTTGTGGACAAATGTGTTCTATGTGTCCATCAACAAATGCAAATGTCATTGGCAATGCCTCCAAGTCTGCTTTGAAATTGTCTTCTTTTGATCGGTGTAAGGGTTTTACACCTCTTGAGTTAGACTGCACTACACTGACATCAACAAACTAAAAGATTGAAATTTTATTGTGATAAAATGCAAATATTGATAAAACATTTTCAGTTGTGTGATAACTGATAATTACTTTCAATTCCATATTGCATGGTGAAATTGGTGTGATGTAAACTTTAGCCTGAATTTGTAATCTTGTCAAATCATTTGAAGATCCTACAATTTTGGTCTCTGTTTCAGCAGTGTAGTCATGGATGTAAGTGTTATCAACAAGGTATTTGAACTTGTGGTTTTCAGGACAAGTTGTGGCACAAGATTCAGCTAGTGGTGTTGAAACTTTTAAAAAATAATGATAGTGATTGGTACACTTTGAAGTAAATATCACATTTTAAAAGAATGGATTTACATTTTTAATGAATAAGTTTATGCACTTAATATCTTTTCTGCTGTAAAATATCAGACAACTTTTCTATATATTTTTATTGCTTTACTACTAGTAAAGCAACTTTACAACTTGTGTAAAAGTTGTTTTTCAAAGTGTAAAATGTGCATTACAGTATTATTTCATGCAATGAAGTATTAGTAAGTCTGGTTATAAATTTACACTTTTTAAGTTATTTTCTGTAAAATTACATCTTTATACACATGTACATTATACAGTCAACTTTCTCATATCCGGACATACTGACATCCGGCCAACTCTCTTATTCGGCCAAAAGTCTCGGCCCCTTTTAATGTCTCCCTTCACTAAATACTCTCTCTTACCCGGCCAGCTCCCATATCTGGCCACTTTTCCCAGTCCCGCCTTATGTCCGAATACGAGGGAGTTGACTGTATCATTATAGTACATATTTTTTTTTACATATTTATGGGTGCACTATATGATAAGATAGTCATATGACTTCTATACATTTTTACCCAGATTTTTAATTATGCTAATCAAAACTTAAAATGATTGAATTGTGGGTGATTTGGCAATCATTACATCTATTTAAATTATAAATAACGGATAACCACGAATTCATGTGATCGAAGTCTTTTTGGACCGACCGACTTCTACACCGAACCAAACCGGTTACCCTGTTTCCAGCAATTATCACCTAAACTGGCCAAAGTCATTTCAAATTCAATTTCCACACCAAAGAACTATTTTCAGATTACATATCTTTTCACTTGAATTAAATATTTAAAACTAAAAAAAAATAAATGTTGGTAACACAGAATAATAGCAAAGTACATACTAAAGTTAAATTTTTCTGCAAATGCCAATTAGATCTAAATCAAAGTAAACAACTTTGACAGGTCCATAACTTGATCTTAGTCCATATCAACTTTCATCACAAATTTACTTTCCATCGTTGCCTCAAGAAACTCAAATCTTTTTCAACGACTAAACATAGTCCACAGGAAGTTCATCAGATAATAAGATAAATTGATCAATTTAGCCATTCCCCCATCAACAATTTTGATGTTATATTTCATGAAAAATTCACATTTTTTTATTTTAATTTAGTTTTAAAATATTTTAAGTCATTGATTAAAGGTTAAAACTACCATAAATCTAATTTTGTCTTATCAAGTCTTAATCTCGACTAAATAATCACGTGAAATTTGATCTTGGGATTCTAATTGCCAACTATTTTCAGTTTAATTTGCTATTTTATTAAATATAAACTATGACCGAGGCTATTTCTACGGAAATTTCCGTAGGAATAAGGTGTGTCCAATAAGTATAAATCCACCTGAAAAACTTGAGTTTCTGCAACAATGCACTGACAACGATTAATG
>JAQFZP010001536.1:0-18693 GCA_034695745.1 Geophilus truncorum
GCCAAATCGACTTGTCGCCAAAACGGGCTCGCCGAATCGGGGTCGCCAAAATGGGCTCGCCAAAAGATAGTAGATCGGAAAATACACTATATATGTTAATTATGACTGCAAAATAATTTGGTTCCATCAACTTGAATGCGCTAATAAACTTTAATTACTTGAGTTTAAACGGTAGAATAATGTTAACACTATGTAAACTCGCTTCTTTTTCAAGTCAAGTAGTTTATAAATTATTCATATACCCCGTGCCAGACATTTGCTCAAAGGAAAAAAAAAAAAATTCTTTTTTGATTCAATGACACCGCCATCTTTTACTTGCACCATAAAGGGTATGAACCGACAAATTTCAATGACATCATTCAGTGAAATTAATTCCTTCTGACTTGTGAATGCAAAAAAAAATTAATTTAATTAAAATTCAATTTATCCATGTGCGAGTTGCTTCAAGCCACAAGCCTGCAGCGACATCACTTACAAGTGACGAATTTCACAACTATTCAAGCATTGCACACGTCTTTAAAATATTCAACGTCATATTTTTTTCTTCGAAGTGTAATTTATTCTTTTTTAATTCAAAACTTTTTCTCTCTATGAAGGCCGAAAGATAAATGGAGGGCAAACATAGGTGAACCAATTCAAGTGGGCAACGACTCTTTCTCTTCCATCCACTTCGGAAAAGGAGTTAAAATCCTAAGGCTTAAACTGTTTTCTTTTATAGATTGCTCTCGACTAAGATTAGATTTACAACAACGCGTAAATAATTCTTGCGACGACCGTCTTAAAGCCGAACGAGTGTCTCGCTTCAACGTAAAAACGATAAAGCAATAAAAGCCAAATGCCAAGTGAAAAATTTCGCTGCCCAACCCACTCGCATGCTAATTTTCCCTCTTAAACCGGTCACCTCTCGAGATTCTGACTCACCATCCCGCCAAATAATTCCCATTACATAGCCCATTATACACGTCCATGTCCAAGCTGACCCTGACCCACGTAGTGTAATAAAAGAAAAAAAAAACTTAAGGAAAAGGCAGTGAACTGCACGCATCACTCGTCCTCGTCTGTTGCTAAGGAAACCGTCTCCAGGCGAGAAACATCAATGTAAATCTTAGATACTAACCCAAGTGAATTCTTTAACCCGTAAAATATTAATTTATTATTTATTTATTTAATTTTTTCGGGGTTAAAAATACTGACCCCAATTTGGGGGAGACGAGGGGAAATTATGATGATTAATCGTAAATAATTACATTTTAAATTCAATTTCCATCCTCTTAGATACTTAGAAATACTTGTGCGAGCAATTTTCGTGATCTCATCTAATTCCATCAACGCAACTATTATTGTCTTAACTTGCAACATCCTATATTTGTCTCTCATTGAACCGCATTACGAGACAACTCAATCATCCCCACATCTCGCTCGGGCTTTCAAACTGATGTTCATTTCATGAACCTGTCTCCAACATCCAACTTGCTCAAATGCCTCGTAATCATTCGTTCAAGAACAATTTATTTTATTACTCGACCCAAGCGAGAGGCCATTATTTCTTCTTTTTTTTTTTAAAAAAAAAAGTATATCCCAACATTAAATACAACAAATATATTTTTTATTTTTTTTGGTTGTCTTACCTTTTTTGAAATCTCAGGCCCATTATCCATAGCATGCATAATGGCGTCGGAAATTTTCGCATCCAAACTCGACATGACTTCCTCGACGTTGTACGCACCCTTCATGCCACTCACGAGGGTCTCGAGCGAAGAAATGAAGTCGTTCCACGGCTGCTCCATTTCAGCCACACCTGACAGGCAACCGTGCATT
The DNA here is from genome assembly GCA_034695745.1 of Geophilus truncorum. Taxonomy (NCBI): domain Eukaryota; kingdom Metazoa; phylum Arthropoda; class Chilopoda; order Geophilomorpha; family Geophilidae; genus Geophilus; species Geophilus truncorum. Next base: position 1,819 of record JAQFZP010001536.1, read on the forward strand.
ACATTGAGACAGTAACCGGTGCACGGTTTAGCGGACACTAAACCCTGACAATGCGGACAGTGGGTGAGCCGCAAAAGTGCCCGCTGACACTCCGGTGTGAGGAGGACGTAGTCTGTCAAATTCATCGCTTTCATACCCAACGTGAGGGCCTGCACGAGAACGCGTGCAGCTTGCAGCGATTTGGAAACGTGCAAAGCGAGGCGACGTGCGACGTCTCCGAAAGGCCTGATCTCGTCCTGAGTTTCCTGCATGCATTCCTTGTAGCCGAGGCTGAGTTCCTGTAATTTCGGGTTGATGTTGTGATGGTAGACGAGCGGGAACAGTGTATCGAACAGGGACCTCACACTTTCCTTCAGGTCTATGTTCTCCTCGCCTTTGATGTACGAAATCATCTCGGAAAAAAGTTTGTTCACCGATTCGTGCGCTTCGCTCCACATGCCGGGGTAAATATCGGCGAATAGAACGTTGGTGTTGTTTTCTGATAACCGGATCATATCCAATATGTTTTCTAAGAAATAAAATAAATAAATAAAGTAAAATAAATAAATAAACACAATTTAATAAACTGAAATAATATAAACCACCTTTATCTCATCACGATTGGTTGCATTTCTCACCGTTTGCCAAACAAGTGAAATAAAAAAGAAAGCCCCCTGGTGGCCAATTTATTTGTACAAAACCCATTAGGGGGAAAATGGAAGAAAAAAAGGGACAACACGATGATTCACACACCATAAAAATCTTCACCCATCCTCGCACTACAAATTTGTTGATTACTAATTTTCGTGCAGGCAGGTAAGGTAACCATCTCACGTGCGCCCATTAGATCGACACCCTTTAATGTAACACACGAAATCGATTTCATTAAAGTGTTTTTCAACAACCGGCTCCAACTAAAAATACAACCACAGATCAATACGGGAAACGTGGGAGGAACAAGTTCGTGTCAGTCTGACTCATGTCTTTCAAAAATAAACTCAATCGACTAATTCATTCAATCACATAATCAATACAAACGTCTGTCTCTTTTCCCTAACCGTAAAAACCAAACATCAAATTAGAATTTATCAAAAAACACCACTCCTAGTCTCGTTTCACGAAAGTGTAAACGAAACCTGGCTAAAGCTAAATATTCAATTACCGACTGCACCTGTAGGTCGTCTTACAGGGTCAACGTCCGCCCCGCACCCAACATCAAGTGCAACTTACTCATTAATGTTGATCTTGTTTACAAATGAAAGCTTACACCGATTCAATTTCAGTTGAACCTAAAACCACAAAGTGAATCTCCTCACCTCAAACCCATGCTTTCCTTCCTCTCACAAACACACCACAAGCCAAGACTTATACAAACAATAGGTCGGACATTGCAATTATTTGACGTCCTGCTGTGGACGTGTGTCTCGAGGGCAAAAGGCAGAGTTAATCGTCATTGACTTGGAGAAGCCAAGGTTCAAAGGAGAGGGCTTTCTTGTGGATATTTATTGATTTACTCTCCGCAAGAAGAATCAATTTGTACTTCACTTTAACCGTATGTGAGGAATAAGAGAACTTGCTTCACTACTTTCGATTCCAATTAGCGAAACCAGAAGCACATAATTGAGAAAAATAAGAAGAAAAAAAATTTTTTCTCCTTTTCATTCGGAACTAACCTCACCGCATTTCAATTCAAAATTAATTGTTAGGCTTAAGCCGTTACGTGGTTTGTAAATTTTTAAACTTTTTTTTCAATTATTGTTATTAAAAATGAGAAAGGGAAAAAAATCTTGCAATTAAAAATTAACTTGGAAATAATGGGTTTGTTTGAACTGAAGAAGTGCTTAGAAATGGCATTGATCAAGTTAAATCTGCAATTGAAATGCTAAACCCACTAATTTCTCGCGTAATTCCATCATTCAAAACCTCAGTATCTTTGATTCAGCGCTTAAATTTAATAAATAAACAGGAAGTATAAACTAACTGGCAACGCAACCAGCTACTCATTCGAGCGAGGGGTTGACGAGTTCACGTCTCCATGGCAACAAGCCCAGCCAGCATCTTCGCTGCACCAGTCCAACCCATTTTAGGCACGTTTAGTCGATACGAAGGACAATTGCTTTGACAGACCAAAATGTATCTGCAACAGCCACCTCCACACATTTATATTCGTCCAGTTTGTACTGCTAATCTATCACTTATTCCAGTGCCAATAAATCGAGCAAAGTAAGGTACAAAATAAGTAAATTGCGTCTCTACATCCCCACCTCGAAAAAAGCCCGTGATTTACTACAAATCCTCCGTGTCCTCTCACTCACCATTAAGGTGTCGACGTCCATCTGCAACGTCTCCCTTATACAAGAAAAAAGTAAAAGAACTAACTTCTTCCTTCCTGTCTCCCCTTTTTATTCACGCACCCTCTCAGCTGATTGGGAGAGAAGGTCAAGCCCATTTCTTTCTTCTTTTTTTTTTCTTTCTTCTTCTTCTTTTTTTCTTTTTTTCAAGAAGGGATCTTTTTCCCCTTTTACAGTGCAGTGCAGTTGTGTTTTCTGCTTCATTTCAGAAGGGTAAAGAAGACACAAGGCCTATTTTCAGGGCAGTACAAAGAGAAACGAGAGTTAAAAAAGATTCTTGTTAATAAAAATAGAAAAAAATTGTGTAGTGAGTAGTGGAGTGAGACCCAAGTGACCAACAAAAGGATTTTGTATGTGAATCTTGGATTCCAAGAGATTCAATTAGTAACAGTGTGATTAAATTTCTTGCTGGCACAAATCTTTCACAATTTACTTTGCTAGGTTCGAGTCAACTTCCCTCTAATGAGTAATTGGTAAAGTAAAAGAATAAAAAAAAAAAACTCACTTTTTCAACATCTCGCTCACTTCTTATAACCCACCCACACACGAAAAAAAAAATCAAATTATATAACACTTACCATACCTATGTAAGTCGCTTCAAAAAAAAAATAATTTTTTTTCTATTAAATTTCTCAACCTTTAAAAAATAAATTTACGGTTTATAAAAGGAAAAAAAAAACATTATTGTGAAAAATTTCCCATACCATCAACTGTCAAAACTCCTTATCTCTAAAGTCAAAGAAAGAAAGAAAAAAAGGAAAAAAACCCACCGAACAAGCGAAGGGATGCGTGACCAATGCATTACAGCATTGTAGACATAGCGTTATTTGCTATAATTTCCCAAGGACCTATTCAACGCGAGTTAGGACTCGTCCTCGTCAATTCCACTGTAGGTGATAATAGGGAGGTGTGTTGTCATTGAACCTTTTCCGACGTAAACGATGACAGGTTCAAATTAAATAAACCTCAACACGAGCACAACTCACTCGCGCAGTTCAACCACCCAAAAATTTTTATAAACAAGTTCCTCATCTGCCTTGGTAAAATCCCCAGCTTTTACCTTATTAATTATTCAAACAAGCAATCCGCTTTAAACATTCATTAAAGATGAAATCAAACCTTTCTCACACCTTTAATTTGGGGATAAAACTTGCAAGGTCAACTATGATTTATACATGTCATTATTTTTCTTATCTTACTTTTTTTTTTGTCTGTATGTATTTTCCTCTCTGGCTAATTATGCCAAAGTGAAGCATGACATTCCCATCAAACAGCATTCTTTAAAATTTAATTTGCTAAACGACAAATAATCTTCTTATCTATTTTTATTTTTTCTCTCTTCAATAAAAGAAACGCGGTTCAGTTGACATTTCAAAATCCAACAAATCAATCTTGCAAAAGAATCTTACCAAATCCAGACCTTGAAATGCCACTTTTTATGCAAGCGCACAGGTAGAAATGGTTTTTAGTCTCACCTTGGCATGAATGAGATGCCGTATTACCTGTCTGGCCAGCCTTAACCAGAAGGTAAATGTTCAATTCAAGAGGCAAAAGACCCCATTGAACTCTCTCAAGGTTGTGACACTTTCACCAATGTCCACGTAACATTGAAAATCCCAACGCATCCATTTTCAAATGAATAAACATATTGTTTTTTTTTTTTTTGCCAAATAATTAATTACAATTAAGCAAATTATTTTTACAGATCGAAGCCGTGCTGCTTCGACTGACGCCTGTTCATTATTCAGATTACCTACTGTTTCCTCGAAAGGTTTCTAAATGCAAATAATCTAAATAGTTAATCAAATTGATGAAGTAGAACGCAATTTAGTATAGTGAGAATTTAAAATGAGATAAGATGTGTTAGATTGCGATAATGTTTGCCTCAATTAAAAGTTAAGAAATGCTGTATTTGCAGCGTTTATTTTATCCGTAATTAGACACGTAGTGCAAGTATAAAAAAAAGTATTTTGTCATTATGCGGCACCATACGTACACACCGTAATTGGTTGCGCGATTTTTTCGTTTCTTTACTTTTGGGTCTCATTTCAATTTCATCATTTTGCCTCGCTACTGGCTGGCTTTGTGTGTGCTGCATCTTAACTAAGCCCCGCACATACCCTTAATATGCAAATACAGAGCTCAGACGAGCCACCTTTTGCCATTACATCAACAATACAACAAGCCTAATCGTGTCTCGTAGGTCCCTTTTCGGTGACAATGGCGTTTAACATTGTTTTCTCATGCACGTTTTATTATTAGGCAAATGTCTTATTTAACAAACAAGAGTGAGGATTTTCGGGTGACAGTCTCGATTCGACTTGAGCCATCGTCTCTTTCTGCTCATCGATCGCAGTGTCTTCTTACATGCCACATCAAACTGACAAGAAGCCGATTGGAATTTCACTCGGAAACCTCCTGTCCAATACAAGCAAGAAAAGACAACGACTTGACACCTCAGTACTAGCAGTTTCAACAGCACTCGACACACGGCGCACACACGACTGACTTCAAAACACAATTTAAAAGCAAAGTCTCTTCTCAGTAAACAAATTAAAGTGGAGTGTACAGGACACGTCTAATAAGATTTTCTCGGGTAAAAAGATGACAAGTCGTGTAGCCTGTACTAGTGCGAAGCTTTTTCTTCTTTCTCCCCTTTCATTGCAGTGCTCGAGTTAAAAAGAAAAACATGCGAGGAATTTCTCATGGGAGGAAACTGCTTCTAATAAATCAGATGGTGAGTCGTCCGCTCACACTTTTCTTGACCGGGTGACTATTTCTGACAAGTCATTTATCACTAACTCCCGACTAAATTGCTCCCTTCTACATTCGAGTTATCGAGTTCATATAACTCGTGTTTAAAAAAATTTTAACATTCGCTAACACCCCCCCCCCCCTCTCTCTTCCCTCCCCCGAAAAAAATAAATAAGTAAATAAAAATTGTTATCTTTTCATTTTTTGCCACTTAGCTAACTAAATGAAATAAAATAAAAATGTAAATAAAAATTATTTTCTCCCTTCCTCCTTCTTCTTCTGCTGCTGCTTCTTCTTGGACCCAACCCTAAAAAATAAAAATACTTCAAAGGGCGTTCCAAGAAACCACGCTGACAACGCCTAATTTGGATTAGATTTTTTTATTGTTTTAAATTTATACTTTTTAATTAGAATAGGATTTTAGTCTGTTGTGCGAAGGCATCGTGCAAAATCCATTTATTCGTCTGGTTTAATACAAATGAAATTCCAATGGGACTGCTCTAAAATAGTGTTGTGTCGAAACAAAACCACAGCGGGAATTCTCGAGAGCCCGAATTTTGTCATTTCGTGTGTAACCAGACAAAACTTAATTGTTAATTGCTCAGATTCAGCTTCATCTATTAATCAACGCTGCGGAGAATATTATAAATATCGCAACTTTGACCAATGGTCAACTAAGAGTGCAGAGAAGAAAATTCAGCTAAGAGGATAATTTCTAGTCACCGCACCGCCCAATGTTTAAACTTAAAGGAATCGAGATGTTTACCCCCACTTACCTGAAGAGAAAGCTCAACTCTAAGTTCTGTGTATATAAATTTATTTACTCAGTTTCAAAGGCCATCTTTAAGCACGAGAGAGAGAGCTGCGGGTTTTGAGTAGATATCCTGAGAGAAATAACCTGCAGCCCACTTAAAACAACTCATGTGTTTAATTACACCCATCCCATTATACATGTACATATTTAAAAAAAAAGAAAAAAGAAAAATCAACATATTAAAATTTTATAAGTTAAACAAAAAAAAAAAGATTTTAAAAAGTTAAAAAATTTAATTAAAATTCTCTTTAAAAAGATACGAAAATGGAATATTTTTTTCTCAAATCAATATAATAAATTCATCTTACAACTGAATAAAATGCATTGCAATCAATATAAAATTCAATATGACTGACTCCATTGGGATTTCAAAATTATGAGCAACATATTTCATTCCTTTGTTACCGCGAAAAAAAGGGAGGGGAAAAAATCTCTATTATTTTTTAAACAAAAACTATTTACCACCTTATGCCTCTATTTTTTCCCTCGGTTTCGTAGAAAAATGATGACACTACATCATGACCTCGACCAGAAGTTAACTTTTATCAGTACATTTTGACAGGAAATTCTGGCTTTGCTGAACTCCTGCATTGTTTGTCAAAGAGATAAACTGCCATTTTATCACACCCCAATTACAAATTCCCCATACAAACTCCTGCAATAAAAAAAAAAAAATTTTTTAAACTGCTAATCTTTTAATTTTGTAGATTTTATCTAACTCATAATCACTAGACTCTCTTCCTAATTAAAAACAAGAGTCGGCTGCATCGTTTTATTTAATTGTAAAAATACACTTAAAACTCTCCGTCGCCATTTACCACTAATTGCATGAACATAGGCTGTCAATGTCATCGCCTCACACCCATCACCATGGTGACGAGCATCCGCCACACGACAACCAAATGACCCTTAATCGTCACATCAACGAGCAAGTAAACTGCAGGCCAAACATTCCTGCTTCGACTCGACTCACTTGCAATTCTTTACACCGCAACCGACGTGCTAATGCAATTTATTTATATACAAAATCAGCTTATCAAAAAGACACTAATTTAAACCCAACTTAAAGTAAGTCCTCATCAATTGCACTTTTTGATCGTCTTTCCAAATTAGTTTTCTAATATCTGTTCCAAACTTTTGCATTTTTTTTTTTTTTTTTTTTTACTCCTTTTCCCCCATCTTGAAATTTTATTTTAATCAAAATGAAAAATTCTAACGTGTCTCGCAGACATTCCAGTTTTAAATTCCTCACCTCAACCCAACCCGCCATTTGGCATTAGTTACCAACCTAGCAAAACCCTGATCCCTTATCGTCCTCCTTTGACAATTTTTCAATACATTTTCCCCGAATTTTATCTTATTTTATTCTCATTTTATTATAAAATAATAGCACTTTAATCATCTTGTTTCTTTTTGTACTTCCATGGTAATAATGATTTCGCAAATTAAGTGTCGCACTAAATTACAGTTTGTGTGCATAAAAGTACACGTGACAAGAGTCGTTTTTTTCTGGATAATTAGAGCAATTAAAATCGCAAATTATAGTTACTAATGTTAATGTTTATTTACGAAAAAAGCCAGACTGCTTATCTCGTCGTACTCTTCATGTTTTCTCATCCATTATTTTTAGAAATCATTTTTTTTTTGTTTTTTTACCCTCATTCCCCCTTCTTACAATTAAAAAAAAAATCCTATTCGTGCCATTAAATGCCATTTTGATGAACAAACTTCTTTGTCGTTTTTCCCTCCTCGTATTAGATGTATTTTTTTCGTACGATTTCTGCCAACCTTTGCAACATGCTCATATCCATCAACCCCAGCAAAACCCACAAGTGTTTCCATAACAACAGCCATCATTTCGCCCGATAAAACACCCCATCTTATCTTAATGGCGACTTCATTTTTCAAACTTGCAAACAAGAACAAAAGCGACAACGACAAGAATCGTTTGCCCGAGCATATACCATTCCATGGTTATTCAACGAACTCGTTGCTAAGGACAACCAATACACATAGTCATCGGATTCTCTACTGTAAGTAATGGAAATGGACAAAACAAGTTTAGCTGCACAACTCCGTACATCTCATTTTCCTCCTCGCAACTGCTTTCAGCTTTGTAACGCTTATTTACAACGCTACGACAACTATCAAAACTTTTCCTTTTTTTTTTTTTTTTTTTTCTTTCTTTCTATTTTTTCTTTACCTAAGAAAAAAAATAATTAACGAAACGAAACAATTGTGGGCGACATGAGAGAAAAATTCTACTTCACTTGTAAAGCCTAGCAGTCCAAATGAACTCGGACTTGAATGGAGAATACGAGCACTCTGACTAGAGGGATTAAAACGAGTAACAGACACTCAAAATGCAGCTGTTGTTTACATTTATCGCGTCATACACACCACAAAGTGTCTCGCCTAACAAAAGCTTTTAACGGAATAACTTAACAACAAACAACTATCCAAAGAAAAAAAGAAAAAACTAATTTGTAGCAAAGAAAAAAAACAAAAAAACAAGAGGGAGGGGGGGAACTTAAGACGCTGGAGCAAACAGACAATAGTCAAAACTGCTATTCATCAAGCACAGTAAAGTTATGTAATGTCTTATGTAAATGTCAAGGTTGCATTTAAATAGTTCCTTCCACCGAAAAAAGGCATCTAATCTCGGTAGACTATAATACCAGACTTGACTAGATGCAATTTAATTGAGTGCGCCATTCATTCGCAAGGAATTATGGTTAATCCAGCCATTTGAAAGCGATGAGAAAAAAAATTCATAGTCTTCCTTTCAATGTCAAATAGAAAAAAGAAATAGCATGAATTCTAGTCGAAATTAAAGGTTGCGAGTGCACCAGCCGAATGCAGATCGAGTGTTAGATCAGCTGTGAGGCGTTTAACAAGATTCGATACCCCTTAAACTGAAATTATCACGCGTAACAAACAGTGATGGACAAGCTGTAACATGTGTAGTCGTTTGTCTGCTAACCCCCCTCCTCCTCCTCCTCCTCCTCCTCCTCCTCCTCCTCCTCCCTCTCTAGTATCGAGCTGTTTAATTTATAAATAAAATCAGAGGAGGAACGTGATGCGCACAACTTAAACGACAATTGTGTTGTCGCGTGGCCTTGAGTCACATTGACAATTCATGGGGCTGTAGCAATTCCAGATAAATAGTAAAGACAATCAAATCAACGCAACTGCGACGAAGTAAACTCGGCTACGTTAAGTTTTGCAACTGCAACACGTATTAAGTTGAGTCAAAGAAAGCCAATTAGGGAAAGATAAAGGCAAACAGGAAGTAAACTTGCAAACAAACAAATTTGGCGCATCGATTTTCAGCATGTAACGAATCAATTATTTATTTATTTTTTTATTTATATATCACAAACATCATTGTCATTATTGAAATTCGCAACGGAAACATAAACTCGAGCGGAATTCAGAATAAACAAGCTCATTTATTGTTGATAAAAACTAAAAAAAGAACGTCTCTTTTTGCGAATCAGTAGTAAGAATCGAAAATGCAATGCTACATTTCCATTTTGATAAGTTATTCCAGCAACACCATTTTTAATTTACACGCAGCAGGCGTCTGTTGGCCGCCGGCATGGCTACATGCAAACAGACAATCTGATCTTTTCTTTGCACCAGACTGAAATGCGTATACTGGAAAAGGGATCGTAAAAAGCACCCTAACAAATGTAGGCAAAATAGAGAAATGTGGCGTATGCATCTTATCTTAGCCCTAAAGAAGAAGTTTGGAATGTGTATATAGCCTGCAACATAACCCCCATCCATGCGTGTAGAACAGCTCAATTTTCCATTTCCAATGTGAAGTAAAAGACCTCTCTCAACCGAATAAATGTCTCACACTTCAAAACTTGATTTATCAGAAGGGATTTTCTCCGTGCCACATAAACAACACGCACTGGATTTGCACTACACATTCCTTTCTCTTAGTCAACCTTCGATTATTTCCCATCCGCATCACTTCTTTCAATTTATTTCCCGACTTTTTACCACACGTATAAAACACAATCTCAGACCATGTTTTGTTTCTGTCGTAAAAAAAAGAAAAAAAGACCCGTATTTGCATGTAAAGTTTCAAATTTTCTTCTTTTTTCCCCCCTCTTTCTTTTCTTTTTGCCCATTTTATGCATCCAAAGCTGTCACTGCAGCATCTCTTTCACTGCAATATTTGAAGTCTTTTTTGCTGCACAAATAACTTTACTAAAGTAGCCGGCATAGGCCTGCCCTGCATTGCACTGCAAGAATGAACAGGATTTGATGGCACTTCCGGTTGGATTGCAGGTTTGAAATTTTAACAGCATCGAGCTGTGTGCTTCAAGTGAAATCCCTAAAGATTTCAAGACATTAAGCCAACCGGAAGTGCTATTGCACCACGCTCCAAATTGCAGTACAGTATAAAGTAATGGCCGAATAGCCTCCAACGTCTCACAGAATTCAACTAAGAGCCCGCATGTGATTGGGCATCCGATTGGCTGATTTTAACTGTTTACATGTTAAATTGCCAGTCTTGTTATGAAGTAAATTCCAAGATTGAGTTTGGGTGGATCCCTCACGATTTGTTCGCTGCAAGGTTAGCGTGGGAATCAGGATCAAACCTCATTTTAATTGCTTCAATGACTGTAAACATTGGTTAAAAGACCAATTCCTTCAGTCACGCATCACTCATTGTTTTTGTGATACGGTACTGAGTAAAAATTGTGACCAAACGTTTAAAAAAAACAAAAAAAAAACTACTAAATTTAATCCTTAAACAGGATATTTTTATGATATCATAATTTGTCATCAAAATTTTTCCCTAATATGTGCTAGAATGCTTTAAATCACAGTCCTTAACAATTCTCAAGACTTCTTTTCGTGCTTGGTATTCAAATAAAAGAATTTTCTCTCCCGACACCAAAAACAACAAAAATAATCATAAATTATGCATTTACGCACACGAAAAAACTTTTATCTCATGCAGACGTATGCATTTAACACTTCCCTCCGTTCATTACCACAATACAGTACATAAATTCTCAGTCGAGAGACTTTGTAATGTCATTACGTTCCTATTAAGACTTTTTTCTCTTTCTCCCTAGTAAAAGGGCATACTAATGATGTAATCACGATTCCACTTTTTTCCTCTCCATTCCACTTTCAAATTTGTTTTAATAATAAAAAATTTTATAACCTATAAAGAAAGGAGGAATTACATTAAATTAAAGAACCGAAAAAAGTTTGTTCTTTAGTTAGAAAGGGTGAAAAGGTCAGTTATTTATACAAGCGACATGTTCAGAATAAGAGCACGCGTGTTTTAAACGAGTGGAAAAAGTGTGGGCACAAGTAAGAAATTAAGTTTCTGAATTTCTCCAACTGCTCTCGACGAAAAATATGACCAAGTGGCACAAAGAAGAGTTCACCGGGAAAAAGAGGAGTCGTGCGTGTTAACTACACACCATCTGAACTTTGAAATTAATTTTACAAAAGAAGCCGCATCAACAAATTAACTCCTTTTCCTGCTTGGAAGCAAAAGAAATGAAATAAAGACCCACATCTGCCACCAATTTAACTCCGCCACCCAAAAAGAAAAAAATATTTTTTTTAATACTTTTTTAGATTATGAAAAAAAAATTATAATTGCATTTTCAGGCTTTTAAAAATTTAATTTTATGAATTACTTCGCTTCCTGAGATCCATCATTTTCTTATAAATTTTTTAAAATATTGAAATTTTAAAGATGAAAAAAAAAAAAAAAAAAAAAAAGAGAGAGAAAGAGAGTGAAGAGAGAAAAAAAATCAATTAATCCTTACCATTTATAAGCAATAAACTGAGATTAAAAAGTAATTTCTCTTTGTATACTTTATCATTCTTAAAGCAAATCAGTGAAGCATGCACACATAGCACTAAATAAATTCCTCTATACCAAAGGCGCTTACGTGACAAATTATGCGCACAAAGATGCGCTGTTGCATCAAACATGGCTGAATTTGAAATTTAAAAACGACGAGTCTTGCACCTTTTTTGAATAACAAAAGCGTCAAAATAACAATAAACTACTTGCTGATATTGCTTATACATATAAACCGGCTCAAATATGCACATATATAAACAAAACAATTTCCATTCTAAAACATTGAAATTTATCCAGCGACAAATTCAAACTCAAACAAACACGTAACTTACAGAAAACTACTCAAATAAAGTACAAGGAATTTTTTTTTTTTTTATTTACCTTATCTATCATTTTTATTAACCTAACGTCTGACTGATATCATTAAATAAAAAGAGAAAAAATGGAAATTTTCATGGCCCGATATTCCAGTATTTGAAAAATCATTCACCGCCATTTCCAACATCAACGTACACACATCTGCTTTCTACCGCTACCTGAACCACCAGATGGTTGCCATGACAACCCCATCAACCCATCCCCTTCCATTTCTCCCGCACCGGAGGCAAGGTTTGCTGTTGGTTGGCTGGCGTGCCGTCTTTTGATTACACCTTCACTGAAAATGCTTCCCTATAAATAATCGAGAAAGCAGTCTTATTTTTAGATTGAAGGCTTAGCAGCCTAACCGCACCCCATCATCGTATGACACAAAAATCAAGTGAAGCGAGACTGCCAAAAAGTTGCATACTCCACATAATACACACTATCCCTCTCACAAACGCCTCCTCCGTTTCTTCTTCACTCGACGACAGAAACGCATCAACTAATTCACACATCAGTCAGACAATTTTTTTCTTCTTTTCAACTTTTAAACAAAAACCCTGGAATTAAAAACGCGCAAAACCCTGTAAATTCTTCAGTCGCTTCAGTTTCCTCTGTGCCATCGATCTACATTTCTCAGTCTTGACTCATCTTTAAAAAAGAAAGAAAAAAAGAAAGAAAAGAAAAGAAAAAAAAAACGAACGGCGCAGTCAAAGTGACAAAACACAAGTAATGGAAGACGGCAGCTGTGACCATCACGTGAAAATGAATCACTAAAACAAAACCTTAATTAACAGTCTAGCCAAACAGACCCTTACGACACATCTAGAGCGATTGCACTTAATTTTTATTACAGTCTGTTTACATGGACGACAAGACAACACATCAAACGAGCATGATGATGATATTAATCACGAAAAAAACGCTCCAATCATCTTCAAATCAGCCACCACGTAATCCACTTTTCATGTTGGCACCCACACAATTCCCATAATCACCATACACCGCACCATCAACATTTTTATTTTCATTTTTTTTCGCCATCATGGACAAGGTAAACTGGTTGCAACACATCATAAAAGAGAATGATGACGATTCTATTAACGACTGATGCAGCATAATAACATTCTTCACACAGACGTACAGCAATAATAATAACAAACAGAGAGGAGAAAAAGAAATAAAAGATAAGAGAGCGAAAGTTATAAATTTGCCAGTGATGGAGGCAAGTTTTAATATACTACCCACCTTAAACCTTTTATCCCCTCTCAATTATATCACTATCATCTAATTTCCTGTCAAGCGAAGGGGTTCAAAGCCGGGACCCAAGTTGCTTAAAACCAATTAAACCTTAATCACCTCATTATGATACAAGTTTCCCTTACAGTAACTTTCAAACACCGGCCCTAGATCTTAAGTAGTTCCTTATTGCATGCTTCGTTTAATCTGTGGCCAAATATGTGACAAGTAATATGGGTTGAAAGAAAAGTGGCGAGGGGGATTAGCTAACATTAAATCTCGTCTGATTTAACACGTCGATCGATAATTTTTCCCAAGAAGGAATCAGAAACTAAAAAATCGTAAACTCTTGTTAACGCTGCCTTCTTGTGCAGAGTCAACAGCTAAGCTTTAAAAAATTGTTTTCATTCCAAAAAAAAAAAAAAAAAAAAAAGAAAAAAGGAGCAAATAGTCTTATCACGTTAGTGCGAAAATTGCCCTTAAGATAGGCAACATACACACCGTACTGAAAATATGATTCTAACTTATCTCACTTTTCAGGTTTTATCGAGTCAGTAAAAACGCTCAAATACGAATTTCGTTTCTTTATTTCGTGTATATGCCCCTTAACTGCATTGTAACTCGTGTTGCAGCATCATTAGGCATTCTGTCAGTCTATTGTGGTCTTCATTATCACATGTTGTTGAAAATTATGAAAAAAACAGTGAGTCATTACATCATAAAAAAAAGGTAATCTCATTTGTCATCTGCCCACCAACCAATAAGATATGTTTCTCTCTTCCACTCAGACGAAGATTAGTTCCGGAAATTTTGCTTGGAAACAAGTGAATTTATCGTGTCTGATTTCTCACTTAAATCGTTCTGATACTGTACGCCACAATCTAACCCTTTAACGTTGGTTTATTATTAATTACGCACACAGATGATGCATCTGCTGGCACAGATAATTCGTAATTGACGTGCCAGTTGGGGCAAATAAACATCAAAAGATGAGAATAAACACAGTGACTGATAACGTCGTAAATTTATAAATTTTATTTCTTATGTAAGTGTGTTGAAGTCGCAGCGAAATGCCGACATTTCATTGCAATTGTGCGCATTATTCTTAATTCACTTCACCATTACATTGTTTGCTCGCGGAATAAAATATACATTTGATTATTTGCATGAATCTTATCTTTTCTACAAACCTAATTACTTATTCAACGTGCTGCAAATGCAGTCATTTTTGCTATTTTGCATCTCGCAAGGGGGAAAAGTCAACTAACAACGAACTAATGCAGTTGTTATTTTTAAGGTAATAAATTACTAATAAGAGAAACGGAAATCCTAGCTTTGAGGATTTGCTAACACTAAAAAGTCGACTTGTCTGGAGCCATAATTTCCCTTGTTGCACAAATACCAGCCGTATCATTGTTTGCATCACTTAAAATATGTACTTTTCTGCATGATTTATACCTAAAGAATAGTGCGAGATTAGAAATGATTTATGCTTGATATCGCATTAAAAACTGTTTTCGGAAGAACCATTTCCTCGCCTTTAGCTTGATGAATTTATGCCTTTTCACAATGGGAAAGTAATATGAGATTAATGCGTTAACTCAATCATGATTTTTTCCCCCTCTTTTTTTTCAAATTTAAAAAAAAAAAAAAAAAAAGAAATTAAAAGAAGAAAGCACTCAGGTAAATAACCCTTTAAATGAGTGAAGGCCGACAAGAATTAGCAAAAAAAAAAAGTTGTCAGAGACAAGCAGACGACGTTTGGAATTCGTGTACAACGGTCAAAGAACTGCGCACTGACTCAACTCAACTTGGATGAAAACCAAAACGAGCTTGAATTTAAATCCTTTTGCATACAAACCTTGGTGTCTTTGTAATTTACGAGTTGTTTAAACAACTCCCGCGTTTTTATCCCCCTAATGTTATCGGAATATCGAATTTTCAGTTAGGTTGCGTTCGGATTGGTTATGAGCAAAAACTCTAAACCGATCCGAATTTCGCATGGGTAAAATGTTTGCATACGGTTTTTGGACTCAAGTGCAAAAAACGTACTAACACTGAATTAAAACGTATAAATGTACTAAAAAAAAAAAAAAACCATGATGTACATAGCATGTTTTTTTTTTTTTTTCCTACACTTGTACGTTTCAGAGATACCATGTTAGTTTACGAGAAAAAGTGCAAATAAAATCGTACAAACATCCAAATTTTTTATCCGATGTTTGTACGATTCAACTTCAACTTCAGACGGACTCAGATTACATCAAAACCGATCCAGTAACTTATGGTCGGGTTTAATTCAAACCGATCCGAAAACCGGGTGAATCGGACATTTTCAACCCGATCCACTCCGAATTCGATCCGCATGGGAAAGAATAGATTCGATCCAATCCGGTTCGAACATAACCATATTTTTATAGGATGATTAAATAAGACTTCAACTTTTATTTCAAAAAAACATTTTTAACTTTCCGAACTAAAAAAGGCTTATAATATTTTAAGATGGGCAACAAACTTTTGTTATATTTTTAACTGCACTTAGGATTTTTTTTTAAATTACTGAAGGTCGGGTTGAAAGTTATGAATGGCAGGCAACGTTTACGTTGCTATGACAACCCCAAACCGCGATTTTCTAAAAATGGGGGATTGAGTTTCATTAGCCAGATGATGAAATGAAAGTTGAAACTAGGGGAAAAAGTAAAGGAAATGGGATAAACCCGCTTTTCCTGATAAGATCATTTAATAATAAACGGCCATAAGGAAATAGTGATGAAAAATGCCAAGTTCAATTTCAAAGTCATTTTCCTTTTTTTTTTTTTTTTTTTTTTTTAATCGTACAGTAATTTAAAAAAACGAAACGAAGAAACCACTTTAGTCACTTACCTTGGAATTTGTCTACGTTACTAGCTATCGAATTTTTCACGTGCGAACTGGTCGAATGTACAATGTTCAGAAAGTCATTTTTCACACTTTGTTTGTACTTCTGTTCCATTTCAGGTGTACAACACGTGCTTTGTGCTTTACAGACCTCCAAATCAAACCCTGAAATGTCAATTTCCTTTTCATTAATCGTCTTCCCAATTGATGAAGGTTAACATCACAAAGACTTACCGCTAAGAGGGGAGTGGGGGACCATCTCAGCTGTTCCTATTTTTTTCATAACAAAAATTTCTTGCACTTCTGAGCACACTAAGTTTCTATCTGCAGCTTGTGTGGGCTTTATATTTTCGTTTCTCCACGACTTTTCACTTGATTCAGTTGCTGTTGTTTGTTCAGACGTACCACGTACAGACACAACCACCCACGCCACAATACACCACGCATTTATGCACGCTAACAAATTTAGTCTGGCCATTGTTGTTAACTTCAACTTGATGTTACCGTCTGCGTTAATCCCTAGCTGGGTTGGATCGAGGAGACTGGTTTTAAAAACCGTACACACATAGGCTGGATTTACCAATTTCACCGCCGATGTTCCATCAATGTAGACCCTGCAGATTCTGGCGTGCAGCACCCACTGCTCT
>JAQFZP010001537.1:0-18686 GCA_034695745.1 Geophilus truncorum
TTTTCTCACTTTTCCGATTACAAACCTAGCCCGTATTTGGGTCAATCTTGTGAGTAAAATTAACCGATCTTTTTTAATGCCGACTATCATAGTCAACCCTACTATCGATTCCGACAAGAATTACCAACATTTGACCAAGTGCTGCATTTCTAATTGACTAAACCGACCACATGTGTATCAAAATAAGATCCGTGTGACGCTATCAAAATGTTGAAATGCGAGGGGCACGTTCTAGGTAAGGACCTGCGGGCGCACATTTACTGCTAGAAATTGCACGTTTGGACATTTTTCGGCACAAGAAAACATCTGTAAATATCACCGGTAAGTTAAGTTTGCGCGTTTCATAGCTATTGGCCGATGCTGGCCGCGTATTATGTGTTAGGCCTAATCGAGTCGACGGCGTTTGTCGGTTTAGTATCTCTTGAATTTCGCCTGTTTTTGGGTATTTGTCGTGGTCGAACTTGAAATTGGCTGATCTAACTTTGGAATGGGTATGTTGATTTTGTTTTTCGGGTGGTTTTAGATAATGTGTTGGCACGTTGTTTTTTTCTAAATGGCTAAAATGTCGGCGGTTTTTAGGGTTAGCCACTGTTGGATTTTGTTTCGGTAATGCTATGGTTATGTTGAGGTGTTTGGTTTGTTTTATATTCAATTTTGTTTGCTAGTTTCACTTGTATTCTATGGGTTTGAATGTTATTTTGGTTGAGGTTACGTTTGAGGTGTTTAGTTCATGTCTTTTGGTGCATGTTAGGCTTATTTGTCCTAGTCAAAATGGCGGATGCGGGCTTAATCTAGTGCTTACAGTTGTGCTTATGCTGGGGTACGTAGTTAATTGAAGTTGATAAGGTGTTGGTTTACGGTTTTGAAGCAGATGATTTGCACGAATGAATAGAATTCAGCTCTTTGTTTATATTATGAGGTTGATGTATAATTTATTATTGTAGAAGGAAAATTGATGTAAGTTATGAAAGATAATGATACTTAAGTCTTTGTTTGAACGTGGTACTGTTTATAGATTTTCTGTAACTATAGCTACACTGTGATGTAGAATTAATGGTGATACATTTTTTTTATGGCAGTGCAATTTAATTTACATTAAGTTTGAAGATTGGATTTTACTGCAATGAAAATAACAAGAAATTTCTTTTTTTTTAAATTATAAATTGTAAGAATTAGATTTACACTTTTGGTGTATTACAATCTATTTTTAAAAGGCATGAATTTTTGTTGTTCATTTATTGCACAATGTTAAATGTTGAATCATATTTGTTGATATTACCTCACGTTGAATAATTAAAGTTTCGCAATTTAAGTTTTACTTTTATCCTTTTGACATACAGTACTGTAGCAAAACTTCCAGTCTTCACAAGAATTTAAACTATTCAAAGATATTTACTGAGTTCATATGAAGTATTCAGATTACAAGTGTGCAGCAACAGTTGTTTATAATCATAAAGCAACTTTATTTTATTGACAAGAAAAGTGGCAATGGACTCTTCCAAACTAAGGTTATCAAATTTATTTACTGCTATATAAGCACCAGTTTTATTGAGAAGGACAAATGCATCTATATCCTATTATGGTTATTGGTAATTGAGGAAATTTAGCTGAATAGTGTAATATGAAGGGCTATGATATAGTATGTGAGTATTGTGCTATTAAAAAATAAAACAATATTTTTTCACATAACATAAGCTGTTTACAAGTTGTCTGTAGATTAAAAAATACAGAGTAATATTTGTTATGTAAGCAAGCTGATAAGATATGTACCCCTTACACTTAACATTTGAGGTTTAGTTGTATAAGTTGTATAATGTTTATAGTTGAAAATTTTTATTACAACAGAACAGGAAACCATTAAGCATAGTTTTGAAATTATTATCACAGTTGAGTCTGGTTATAAGAGCAGGGACTATAGCTCTTATAATAAAGCCGAACTGCTATTTTTTAAGAATTTTTTTAAATGCTAAAAATAATAGTGGCATTCAATATCTTGGTTTTTAAAGCCTTTGTAGTTTTTGGAAAATTGTTTTTCTTCACATTTGTATATTAAAAACAATTTTCAAAACCAACAAAGCTTTATAAATCAAGATATTGCATGCCACTATTGAATGTACTTATTTTATTAGATCTTCCCCCCACTTTATTATTATCATTATTTTTTTGATGGATTTCATCTTGGTTTCACTTTCTTACGAGATCTTATTTCACAGTAGGCGAGTTCGTTTATTAATTAGACTTGTGTAAATTGTGTATAAACTGGTTTAAATTGATATTTACACGTTTTTAACGTCACATTTTTTCACTTATGCTATGACTCCACTAAGCGAAAGGCGCGAAAGTTCTAGAAGATTACGTCATACTATAGCTAATGTTTTCATGTAAAACATTGTCTAATATGACGTAATGTTCTAGAACTTTTGTCTAGTGGAGTCATAGCATTAGATCGAGAAAAATGACAAGTTTATCTAAGACATTTTTTTTTTGACAAGATTTAACACTAAGTGGGTTCGTTTATTATTTGCACTTGTGTAAATCACATTAAAACTAGTCTAAAACAAGATTTATGCATTTTTTGGCCGCCATTTTTTCGAGGTAAATTGAGATAAATGATTATTTTACACAAGACAAGTATTTTGCACAGGATTTTACACTTGTGCTAATGATTAACCAACCCACCTACTAAAACTCTGTCTAGAAAATGGCTTTATTTTTAGACACTTTAAAAACCTTAATTTTAGCTGTTTTGATTTACGTGCAGATATTGCAAATTACGGTAAACATCTATACTCAGTCAACAGTGACTCAGTCTGAAATCTGTGCTAAAAATCATAAAAATTTCTTAACTGTAGATTTTATATAGACAGTCTGCTCTTTTAACCGAGGTTTTTATAAACAGACTATACTTTAGTATTAAAAGCATAGGAAAAATAATGAGGGATTTAGAAAATGGCTGTTATAAAAGCACCACTATTTTATTCGATGCTTTTACAAATGGACTCGACTGTATCCATTTTTGTTAAGAATGGCATTGAATAAGTTTTGTATGTATCAAAAAGGTTTTTATGAAACAGTTTAAGGAAAATGTTTTGACAACACAAAGGAATTGTATAGATCAAAGAGCATAATAAGGTTTTATATGATATGTGTACTTTCAAGTTGATCTTTGATCGAGGGTTGAAGGTCATTTGATGCATTTTAATGTGTGAAAGCAGTAAATAAGTTAAATGCAATAAAAACACAAAAAAAAGAAAAATACAATTTAAAATTTGGCAAATTTTGATTTTATTAAGAAAAATATTTACAATTTGTTAAAATGTGTAAACGTTTTTAATTTGAAACATTTGAGATTAGCTTTTTAACTCAACAAGCTGCAAGCTAAAATCGAATCTTCGTACTGAAACTGAAACTCAGATTTCTAAATCAAAGATTTACATTTTGTGGCAATAGATGGCGCTGTCAGTCGGTTGGTGTTAGCTGCAATGAAAGGTCAAAATAACTGATTTGTACAGCCGTGTATGCTACGGGGTAATGAAAACAAGATATTACCGTATACAAAAGTGAAATATCAGTGTTCTGTAACCTACGTAGTAGTACTTATAGGTGGTGAAAATGAAATAGATACAATTTACCACGTAAATGTTTTGTATTTACATATGTTTAAAGCTTGTTTATTGCATTTCACAACAGGGAAGTATTCAATCTCGCGGGTATGACACTCTTGGTAATAAATATTTCTGATAAATATGATAGACAATAGCTGAAATTCCGGCTTACGTAGACGAATGGAAAATAGTAAAATCACAGTTTAGTAATATCAGATAACTTAAATAATTTAAAACTTTACATTTGATTTCGACTATTTCTAATACAATACAATATTTATAATATTTTATGAAATTACAGACGCACGTAATCGATCATTGTGTTCTTAATTGAGGTCGTGAAATTACAAATTAAGAAATTGAGATTAATGGAAATACATGAGAACAAGGTTTAATATTTGTGTAATTCCTTTGATTTTAATGTAACTGAATTAGATTACATTAGTTAATCATATTCTGAGATGAATTTTGAAATCAACGGAACTGCACTAGATTACACTGGTTAATTACATTTTGAAATAAATTTTGTTTTTTTATGTATGAAATTCGAGTATAAATAATTAATGTTTATTATAAAGTTACTTTTTTCACGATGTCAGTTCTTTTGGAAAAAAAAATCAAGTTTTAAAATCAATTTTATCTCATAATAATCTCTTTATTAGAAACTTCATTTAATATCAAAATACATAAAGAAACTCGCATTCATCGAACACAAATTCGACATTTCCTTTAAAATTCCAAATAAATTTTCTCGTTTCAGACAAAATGTCAAACGTTCGGACTGAAGACTTCCAGCGCCGACTGCTGAAGAAAAAAACAGCCGAGTTGCTGAAAAGGGTAGAAGAGAACAGTCGCACAGCTATGAACCAAAGCACCGATATCGTCATTCCCATCCGAAAAGCAACGGCGCGAAAGTCTACTTACACATCTAAGACGAACACTGTATCTTTTAACATTTCAAACGATACCGACTTTACCTCAATTCCAAAAGTCGCACCTAACGGCATTACCAAAGCAAAGACACTAGTGCAGGGGAACAACAAGCTCGCAAGTGGTGCAAAATTAAACGGAATCCTCAAACATACAATCGCAAAGGATGAGACATCTGGTGCTAAAGCCCCCGAATCGGGGAAAGTGGATTTATTAATCAAAGAAACGGTGCAGAAAATTAAAGGAAGTCTCGGTCTCTTCTTAAAGGCGAAAAAGACAGTTTCAGCAACCACTAGCGTCGACGGAAACAGCAGCAAAGAAACTGAAACTCAGGACAACTCAAACAGCGGTGTAAGGGACTTCGATGATGACGAAATGTCTGATGATTCAATGCCAAGAAACATAACTCCACCACCACTTGCGAACGATAGTTTCGTCGAAGGCGGCCACACGATGGCAACCACGAGCGAAGACGCCGGGTCCGAAGAGGGACTGAATCTGTGGCTGGACGAGTCGTCGGAGGAAGAGGAAGAGGGAGAAGAGGAAGAGGACTCGACCGAAGAACGAGAGTTCTCCAACCAGCAAGAAGAGTCGTCGCTGTCGGATGGAAGCAGCAAAGTGGCGGCGGTCACCATCAACAGACTTCCCACCGACGTGATTCACAGACTGTCGTCGGCAGGAAGGATCAAGGTGCATCTGAAACGCGGTTGCGTCCGCCCGCCGACACACAGAGAGCCGCTCGACGATGAAATGAGGCCCGAGGTTTCCGTCATAGATGGTATAGAGTTCTACAGTTTCGAGACTGAAGAAGATTTGATCGAATATACCATTCAAGACCAGAAACTGAAGTTGACCACCGGCGATTCGGAAGAGGAGACCGAGAGCGACCCTAGCATCAACTCGACGCCCATCGTCCCGACAAAGACGAAAGACATCACGCAGATCAAGGGCTGGCGAAGCAAGTTCTTCGCCGCAGAGACCTCCAACGAGTCGCCGTCGAAGCTCGGAGAGGTCAACTTCGAATGGCTCAAGAAGCTGAAGAGCAGTGTTGCTGTTGGAACCGATTCTCCCAGCACTTCGAACCCCGAGTTTGCACAGCCGTCGGCGCCGGTCGTGACCCCGAGTGTTGCCGAAGAGCAGTGCTCCGAGTCTGACGACCTCATCGAAGGGATGGACGATGATTTGGACGACAGTGGGTGCGAGGAGTATGAAACTGAAAACGATTTGCCAGAGTCGTTGTGGAAAGCGGGCGGCCAAGGGTTCTTTGGGTTCGGCGAGATGCTTTCAGCGCCGCGGAAGATGATGGCGAGCAATGGTGCGCCGTTCAAGACGAAGTACGGGTGGTACCAGCAGTTTGGCAGCGTCAAACTTCCGGTTGGGTGTGCTAACGACTTCTCGCCTAGTTTCTCTCCCGGTCACCCGCTGTTTAAATACGACGTGAGGGACTTAAAGGCCTTCTCGACGGCCAGAGGCGAGCGAAAGAAGCAGGAAGAGCTGTCTCTTGTGCAGAAAGGGTTAATTACCCCGAACATCGCGCAGTTTGCCGTCGAAGCGCTGCAACTGGACTTGGAGCCGATCACACAGCCGAAAACAGTCGTGGTCAAAACCCCAGCAAAAAGTTTGTTGACCCAGAAAAGGAAGTTTGTCAGCAGCAACGAACCGAAGCAATTGGTGCCGAGTCCGAACCAGCAGAGGACCATTGAAAATTTGGCCAGAAGAGGTGTTCAAGTGATTCCGAGGGTTCCGCGGGTGTCCGAAAGTCTGCCGGACGAGATGGACGAAGAGGTGAGTGCGCCGCCAGAGGAATACGTCGAGACGATCGACGAACTGACGGAAGTGGCGTGCGGCAAGAGCCACTGCCGACTCGGGTGCGTGTGCGACAGCGTGAGGGTTCCCAGACTGAAGCGGACCCACTGCGGCAAGGTGGACTGCATGTTCGCGTGCCACTGCGGGTTCACCATCACGAACAAGACGACGGGAATGATGCACAAAATCCTCTCGCCGTCCATCCAGAGCTGCGACCGCGGCGAGCACTTCTCTCCACCACCTATACAAACGGACGAGGGTCCCGTGAAGCGGCGCCGAGTGTCGCGACCCCCTGCCAGGCTACTGGACTGCGACTTTGTGTGCAGGAACGAGAAGGATCTCCTCGATCTGCCGGAAACACTCCGCGATAAGATGAGTTGTGAAAAGCGAGTTTATACGCGATTCAACCGGAAAATTTACAACAGATCTCAGACTCCCACTAGGGGGCGCGGGATGGCGATGATTAATGGTGCGAGGAGTCCTAGGGACGAGCAACAGCCAAGAGGAGCCGTTGAGCCGCCTAGGGTGCCACCGATTAGAATCGTCAACCTGAAAGGAAGCACTTTCCCGAAGGTCTCGCCTGTACTTGATCGCGAGACGGGAAAATGTTCCCCGCTTCGACCCGCGGTCGGAAGAACGAGTTCTATTGAGAAGTATTCGCCGGGCCGTCCCATCTGTTCTGCGCAAGTCGGAGGAACCGAGCATTTGTTGCCGTGCGGCACAACCATGGTGTGCGGGAAAGTGTCTCTCACGATCCCGACAGAGACGAACGCCAGAGCGCTGCTGACTTTGGGCGAGATCGGGAAAGGAAAGTCGAACTTGAAGTTTATAGGATTGCGAATGAACAGCAGTCCGAACGTGATGCATTCTGCTGAAGACACGCAGAATTCGGGTCGTAGCATGACGCCAGACATGACGAAAGGTCTTCAGCAAAAAGCGCCGTTCGCCTCGTCGCCGGGCGACAAGCTCATCTTCGAGGACGTCTACAAGAAGTTCTGCGCTCGGCCGGCCGTCGAGAAGATCATCGGGTACGTGTTGGCCAACGACACACTGAAAAAAGCGGTAATACTCGCCAAGAAGACCGAGTGGCACGTGAGTGTGCCCGTGACTTTTACCGTGGCCGAGTTCATCCGCGACCACCCCGGCGCGGCGCGGGAGCCGCCGGAGTTCAATATCTACCCGATCGCCGACTGTTCGACGCACGTGTTTGTGGGGCCATTCGACACGATCCTGCCCAAAATCTTCCGAGAGCAGCTGCAGGAGAAGAGGCAGCAGTTTGTCGAAAGCAGAAGCGACGTGCCGACAGTCGTCAAACAGGTGGTTAGTGATTTGCTGACCCTCGTGTGTCAGGTGATGGAGCCCAAGAAGTACGCTCTGCCGGAGAACGGCAACTACAGGGTGAACAACGGGAGATTGATCGCAGCGAGACGGAAAGAGTTTAGCCGGGTGACAATCAGTGGGAATAGAATAATGAAGAACACTTCTCCGCAGAAGAGAGGCAGGGGCGGTTTCCAGAGACTTGGGGCTTTGAGTGTTAATAGGAGAAATGGTAGGGTCAAAGGTAAATAGAGAAATTTTATTTTTATTTTTTTTAATTTTTTTTTTAATTTTTTGTTTTGTTTAGGTAAAACTGGAATTGATAAGAGATTCCTGCCGAAAGATGTGGCGACGCTTGCTTATAACCGGAAGATGGCGCTGAAGATAGAGAGTGAGAATAGCAGGAACCACGAACTGCACAAGGCAAGAGAGCGGAATAGGAGAAAAGGCGAGTCAGTGCAGATGGATCGGCTGAACATGGTTTTGGATCCGCATAACTCGATCCGGGAAACGACTAAGTATCATAATAAGAAGAAGATATTGCATAACGTAAAGAAAACTTTTTATTTTTTTTTTTGGCGAGAATGCAAATTAAAAGAGGGAAATGGTTGATTTGACAGGCGCAGAACGTGATTCGTGCATTGACAAATGACGAAGAGAGGAGTCAACGAGTGAAGATGGCGTTAATTAATAAGAGGAATAATTTATTTTCCTATTACAGGAATTTGATTAAAGGTATTTTTTTTTTAATTTAAAAAAATATTTAATGTGAAATTTTTTTTTTTTAAACAATATTTATTTTTTATTTTTTAAACAATACGTGTATTTATTTTTTATTTTTTAAACAATATTTATTTTTTATTTTTTAAACAATATTTATTTTTTATTTTTTAAGACTTGCCGCCGTTATTGAAGGATAAAATCGTGAGGAAATTGACTGATACGTTGCAGAAGTGTTGTCGGCAGAGAATCGATGATAAGTTATCACAAACAAGGGAACAAATGGATGCGGTAAATTAATAAATAATAACTTCGAAAACGGAGACTTAAATGTTTTAATAAATTCAGGACGAAGAAAGCAACGAGAAAAACAAAACTTTAGATTTTAGCAGCGACAGTTCAAGTAGCAGCGAAAGTACGAAGAGTAAATCATCGTCAGAGTCTTCGTCGGAAGAAAGCAGCGATGAAAACGAAGGAGTTAATGGTAAAAAAAAATATTTTTATTTGGTGATGTAATTTGAGATTTAAATAATTTTTCTTGCAGCGATGTCTGTGGACGACGAAACGCAAGAAACTGGTCTCATCATGTCGGTAGAAGAAGACTGCGAAGGTGAAAACAACGAAACGCCGGGTTTATACATGTATGCCGAAGTGGAAGAAGAGCAATCCGACACTCAAACTCAGGAACCATCGATAGAGACAAACTCGAATTCTATGATTACTACTACCACTGCCACAGCCGTGAATAACAACATGAATAACAATGTTATTGTCAACAATAATAACGTTCTTAATAGCAATGGTTGTGTTCATTTTAACAACGTTCCAGCCATTCCGATAAGTCAGAACGTGGTTTTGCAGTTCAACGACGCGGCTTCGTTGACCAATTTGCTGACCCATCAAAGTGTACCTGCGCCAGTTTTGTTTGTTTCGAATCAAAGTGTGATAAACGCGCCAAGTGTGATGAACGCGCCAAGTGTGGTGAACGCGCCGAGTGTGGTGAACGCGCCGAGTGTGGTGAATGCGCCAAGTGTGGTGAACGCGCAAAGTGAAGGGAAGACTGAGTTGGCATTTGCGAAAATTGTCGATATCTTCGCTATTTCGGAAGCTGAGTTTTTGGCTAAATAATTTGATTGACCTTTTTTTTTCGAATTTTTTTTTTAAGGTTTATTCTTTCGTATTAGATTTCGGGCGATTTAATGCTGCGTTTTTTGTTTGTTTGAATTCATTTTTAGCAAATTTTTTTTTTTTTCTTTTTATTTATTTATTTATTTTTTTTTTTTGCTATGTTTGAAATGTTAGAATGATTATATTTTTTGTCGTCAATTTTAACACTTGCTTTTTCCTTTATTTTTATATTATACCATTCATTTTTGTACCTGATGTCGAAAGTAAAATATGATAAAATTTTTTCTCTTGTGAAGTTGGTAATGAAACCTATCGTGATGCACTCGCAACTTACAAAGGACAATAAAGTTACAGTTTGTCATTTTATATCCGGTTTTATATTTGATTTTATTCTTTTAAACAATAAACAAAAGTACATAAACGTCACGTAAGGGTTTATGTACTTTACAACTGGTAGCATTATTTACAACACAATTTTTAATTTAATTAAATTTAAATAAAATCACGTTTTAATAGATGAAATAAAAACAACTTTAATGCCATTAAAATCTTTAATAGTGTATAAAAACAGTCAAAAGCAAGTCAGAAAATCAATAAACTACTCTGAGAAACTTAAGTTTCGAGTGGGTAACAAGAAGTGGTGATTCGATTACGTAATTTCCTATGATTTCATGCGCACTGCTTCTGCGCAGTCGATGGAAAATAAAGCTGTCTGCCAACGCTCGTGCACAGAAGGTAATTTTTACGATATTTTCTTGGAATTCATACTCCATTCCCCTTCCAAAACATTCCGAAAAAATTATACATTCATTAGTTGCGGTAAATTTATAAATAGCAGTAGTTAAACTCGTAAAATTCAAAAAAACACATCGAAACTGACCGGTGTGATGAAAGCTCTGGAGCGATTTGACCACAGTGCAAAATGACAGTTATTATCTTCAATTGAACGTATTTAACCACCTCTGGTTAAGCAAAAAGAATTAAATAACGTTGTAAATTCCTATTTAAACACAATAATCATAAAAAAACAAATGGTTTAGGGTTAAAAGGGTTGAATTTTCATTTGTTTAATTAAGCCTAGAATTTAATTCATCAAATGAAAAATCCTAGTAAAAAGAGACAAGAGTGTTTAAAAATTAAGCCTAATTGTAAGAAATTACTCTCTATTTACTTATTGCATGGGTTAAAACACTCAATGCTTATTACACAGGCGCAAAGTGGATTTGTCTGTCTGAGGTGATGACTCACCAAACCTAATGGATAAAAACCAGTAACAGGGATTCCCTTCTGCCAGTTTCCTGCCTGTTGCTGACAGATTCACATCTATGTAGTTATAATATATTGTAATATATATATATCTTGTAAAAATCATATCAGTCACCATCATCTGCCTTGAGGTGCAAAGGTATTTTATTCTGTTTTATTTTTGGGTGTGTTACTGTGTAAACAAACATGAAAGTAGTTAGTTTAGTGGATAAGGAAATGTTGGTTTAGCTTTAGAAGTTTAGTTTTAACTTTTAAGGAATTTAAGAAGGAATTAAGTTGAATCATGAAGTTGAAAAATTATAGTGTTTGCTAATCCTGTGAAATCTGTGACTAATCACACACTTTACCATTGATTCATGGGTTAGGCAATTTTTTGGGTTTATTGTGTTTATATGGTGTCATTTGATCCCTTTTATTTAAAAATAATGATATTTTTTTGTGTTGCTGACCTCAGATATAGAAAATCACCCTCAGAATAAATTAAAAAAAAATATAATTATCTTAAATTGAATAAACTGTTGTCACTGTTGTCAAAAGTGATGCTTTACATTACAAAAAAAATAATTTTATTCACCACCACTTTGAAAATGAAAGAAAAAATGAAAATGGATAATGTCAGGGTCAAGCAAGAGCAGAGATTTATCAGGGCAGATGATCTAAATACCCCAAAATTATGTTAACTTAATTTCCACAGCCCCAATTTAATACTATAAGTGTTGTATTTCTTCAGGGTCATGGCCGAGAACGGTTTAGAGGAACATTTTTCGAGCTGTGTGAGTCGGAGAGAAGATAGACACAAAAGTCGCAGCGGGAGGTTCAGTCCTACACATAGTGCACATGGCTGTTTGATGAGAACGAGTCTGTTCAAACTTAGCGCTGAGAAAAAGGCTAAGAAAGTTCGATTCTACAGAAATGGTGACCGTTTCTTCAAGGGAGTCGTCTACGCAGTGTCCAACGAACGCTTTCGTAGCATTGAGTCGTTGCTGGAAGAACTGACCAAGAGTTTAGTCGATCAAGCCAACTTGCCGAAAGGTAGGGGTTAGGTGTTATAAGTGAGGTTCGAACTAGTCTTGTAAGGAAAAAAGAAGAGTAGAAATAAAGACAAAAGGAAATTTGTTTGGTTAGGTGTTCACACTTTTAGTAAGAAAAAATCCCCAAGTAAGAAAAAATCCCCAAGTAAGAAAAATCAGCCAAGGTCAAGGTTCATGACTCATGACTAGTGAGCCTGTGCTCTGATTGGTTGGTATATTTTTCTTATCCGAAAATTCCGACAAACTGAAAACGTCATCGAGAATATTTTGTATTTATGAAGATTTGTAAAAGATTTTTTTTGAAGATCTGCAAAGATTTTATAGATTTTTCAAGTTTTTTTTTTTAAAAAACTTTTAGCGATTTTTCAGGATTTGTAACTGAAGGAATTTTTGGAAAATTTTTGACTAATAATATTATTAGTCCAAGATTTTACATTATAATATAGCTCTTTAAAATTGCCAAAAAAAAATCTGCTCGTGTCAATTTCTCCACTTTTGGAGGTTTACAAATTAATTTCCAATGGCCTAAGTTCAAATATACTTACTCGACTTGGAAGAAAAAAATAAGACTGAAATTTTTCTAAGTAATAACACCAACAAGAAGAAGAAAATATAATTTTTTCTTACAAGTGTGAACACCACTTTAGTGTTGAAGTAATCGGTAAATAATCTGTATATTTTGTATTTTAAAAGGTGTTCGATTTATATTTACAATTGACGGTCGAAAAATAACCGACTTGGATCAACTGGAAGAAGGAGAGGGTTATGTTTGTAGTTCCACCGAATCAGTCAAGAAACTAGAGTATGGGAAGAGCGATAATCCACAATGGAATGCGTGCAAGAATAAAAGTTCCGGCAGCTTCAAGTTGGAGTCAAACAATCATGAGGAGAAGGATTTCATCAGGCCTAAACTGGTCACTGTGATCCGTAATGGGATCAAACCAAGGAAAGCCGTGAGGATTTTGCTGAATAAGAAAACAGCACATTCCTTTGATCAGGTTTTGGGAGATATCACCGAAGCGATCAAGTTGGATAGTGGCGTGATTAAGAAGATTTTTACTATTGATGGGAAACCTGTGAGTTTTTGCAGTTGTTTCGTGTGGATTGAAGTTGTTGAATTTGGTTTTGTTGTTTTAGGTTAGTTGTTTAGCTGATTTTTTCAATGATGAGTCGATTTTTATTGCGTATGGACCTGAGAAGTATAGTCATGACGACTTTGATCTGGATTCAGACGGTGAGATTTGCTGTAATTGACAGAGACAGGGTAGACAAGTAAACCTTGATGTAATTTGGAATTCCTAAATTCGTAAATGATCACGATCAGTTAAATGTGATCTTGTAACGAGGTTTATTTTATAAGTGGTAACTTCATCAAATCTAATTGCTTTTTGTATTGAAACTGTAAAATCTTGATTATTATGCTTTGATTAATACGTATCGTCAAGAATGGATAAAGGGTCATTTACCCTTTATCCATTCTTGGTATCGTAATGCAATGTAGTGTATGAACTTTAGTTCTCGTTTAGACGCTAGATGGCAGCAAGTTTAGCACTAAAACCAGTTGATATTTGCATTTTCCAGAGTGCAAGTCGGTCACACCATGCTCGAAAAGCCCAATTATGCAAAGAAGCACGAAAATGTCAGCAAAACTACGAGGAAGACAGTTTTCTCCGTGTTTTGAGAACGAGAACGGTAATTATTACATCAATCATAATTAAAATTTACATACTGTATTTTAATTAATTTTTTTTTAAATAACAGACATGAATGGAGTGACACACCACAACAACACATCTCCAAAACTACATCGTAAAAGCAGATCGAAATCTCCAGTAAAGATTTTCAAATAATAAAAATCATCTTAAGAAAATATTTTTTTAAATTATATTTTCACTTAATCTCACTAGGGCCAAGTAAAATTCCAAAACGGCCATTACTCATTGGCGCAAAACAATTTCCCATCAGACATTTTGAAGAACTACGATGTGGGCAAAATAATCGGCGATGGGAACTTTGCGGTTGTGAGGGAATGTATAGACAAGTAAGAGACACACTTACTTAATCTTAAGTACTCTACCTCATGATTTTAATTTAAATTTCACTTTAGAAAAACCAAAAAAGAATTCGCGCTGAAAATAATCGACAAAACAAAATGCAAAGGAAAGGAGCAGATGATTGAGAACGAAGTATCGATCCTCAGACGTGTTCATCACTCAAATATAGTTCTACTTCTGGAAGAATACGATCTCGACAACGAACTTTATCTGGTAATGGAGTTACTAAAAGGCGGCGACCTTTTCGATGCCATAGCTGGAGCAACGAAGTACACCGAGCGAGATGCGAGTAAAATGATCAACAACTTGGCCAGTGCTCTTGCGTATTTACATTCGCGAAACATCGTTCATCGGGATATCAAACCGGAAAACTTGCTCGTATTTCAAAAATTGCCAAAATTCTATTTTAAAAGATTTAAAATTTTTTATTTTTTAGGTATTTGATGATGAAAATGGCTGCAAGTCACTCAAGTTGGGCGATTTCGGACTTGCGGTTGAAGTGAACGAGTCACGTGAATCGCTCTACACTGTCTGCGGAACTCCAACTTACGTTGCACCTGAGATTCTTGCCGAAACGGGGTAAATTTTATATTAAGAAATTATTTTATTGAATTATAATAATTTTTAAATTTATCAGATATGGGAAAAAAGTTGACATGTGGGCCACAGGGGTCATAATGTACATCCTTCTTTGCGGTTTCCCACCTTTTGTGAGTCAAACCAACAACCAGGAAGAACTTTTTGACCAAATTCTCGCCGGACGTTACGAATTCACGTCGCCGTATTGGGACGATATATCAAATTCAGCAAAAGTGATAAATTTTATTTAAATATTTTATTATTTATACAACTTTTATTTATTTATTATTTTTTTTTTTTAGGAGTTAATAGTAAATTTATTACAAGTGGACGTCGATAGGCGTTTCTCGGCATTACAAACTCTCTCTCATCCTTGGGTGGCCGTAAGTAAGGATTTACGAAACAATTTATTGGATCAAATTCATGTTTTCCTTTCTCTCAACAGGATGACACGGCTCTCGATAACGACATGCACGAAACTGTGTCTCACGAATTAGGCGTACATTTCGACACTAAACCGAAAACGTCATCGACATCCGCCGGCATCGCTTTGGTCGCCGTAAGTAGTTGACATTTGACACTCAAAGAAGTCGCATTTCGTTACTTTTGTTATAATTTTCTGTTTTTTAAATATTATTTTGTGATTTTTGTATAATTGTAATGAGAAAATGGCTGCTAAATGTCGCCAAAGGTAACATTTGTTTTGTATTTATTATTGATTTTAACCATTTTTAATGTGATAATTTAGAGTTATTATAATTTTTTATTTACGGCTAAGCTTTGTTACTGCTTTGTAATTTTTTGTTTATAAACTGCATGATTTATTATTATTATTTTTGGCTAACTGTGTCTAGTCTCCGTAGACTCTTTCAAGAAAAAAAAATTATAAATTTTATATAATAATAATATTTTTAAAGTAAAATTTGTACAGTAGAGAAATAAGATTTATACATACATTTTACACCTATTTATCTCCTTATCTTATTTATTAACGACACATAAAATAGCCGAAATATTATTTTATAGAAAAAAAAATATTTTTAAAATGTTTTATTATTATTATTATTTTGCTGTTGCTTCCTGAAGGCTGTTTCGTTTATCATTTTGCTTTGGCAGATGACGCTTATTTGCATTTATTTTAATTTCTATAACACGTCGAAAGATGTAAAATCAATTATTTTTATGTATTTTATTTTATTTTATTTTATTTTATTAGTCAACAGCTTTGGATAAAGGCCAACAATATTTTCCTTCTCGCCGTTCGCTTCAATCTGGAGATTCGTCTCCATCAACTAACAGCTCTTTGCATAACCACAATGGAAATCACTACCAAGATGACACTGAAACGTTTTAAAAAATACATTCAATAATGCATTTTTTTCTGATTGTAATTTTTACTCGAATATTGTAGTGCATTTACCCATTTTCTAAAGTCTCGATGATGTAATCACATATATGAGTGGAGTTGTGTTTAGTGTCACGTGTACGGTCTGAAGGAAGCAACAGTTTACATAAGATTTATCAAATTATTTATTATTTTTTTAAACACTTGTTTTTTTTTTTTATTAGTTTGCTTTATGTATTTCCCAGGAATTTTTTTATAATCAAATTACCAGAAGCGAACAAAAATTGCCATCAATGCTAAAAGTGCTGCTTGTAATAATGTCATTTGACATCACGTAAATCTAAGTTCAACACGCTTTCGACTTTTATACAATATTTTCCGGCCTTATATACAGTGCTATTGCTTTATTAAGCGTTCAATTGCTACTGTTTTATACAGACAAGTGAATTATTTTGATATCATATTTTTCAGACTGATTAAAAGCTTCAAATATTGACCTATATAAATTTATTTATAAAGATGATATAATATAATCAACTATATTTGTGGTATGTGTAGTTGATGTGTGATTGTAGTTGTGATTTTATATCGAACGGACTCAAAATCTTCCAATGCATGTTCCAAATTGCTCATTTAAGAATATGCTAATTCCGCGTCTTGCGTATTTTCCGATTCACGTTATTATGAATTTTCAGATTAAACTGATATTTTATTACAACTCTTATGGAAAATAGCGAGTTCAAAGAAAAAATCTTGTGCAATTTTGTCTTTCTTTTTTTTCTGTTTCAATCATCGTCATTATTGCATTATTTTGCATACGACTGCTTTTGTGAGATGTTTACATTTAATGTATTTACATTTTTTTTTGAAATAAATAACTCAAAGATTTAATTCCTTTTTCTCTTTTAACTCACTGATACTGCAACATTCAATTAGTACACACCGAAAATATATTTTTAAATTACAATTATTTACTTGTTGACATAATCGATTCAATTTCTTCAATAGTTTTCGGACATTTATTCGACAAAATTATAGATTCATGTGAATCGCTCATGAGTACGTTGTCTTCGATTCTAATACCAATCCCTCGAAACTGTTTGGGAACTTTGAGATTTTTCTCATTTACATAAATACCTAACCAATCAAAAACAAATTTAATTACGATCTATATCACACAAAACACAAACATCAACAATACCTGGCTCAACCGTAAACACCATCCCACTTTGCAAAAGCAAACTTCGAGGTATCGAACTCGAGTCGTGAACATCCATTCCCAAGTAATGAGACACGTGATGTGGACAAAAATCTTGAGCAGCCTAAAAAAAAACAAAAAAACAAAAAAAATCAAAATCAAGATAAACAATTCAATTTATAATTAAAATAATTATAAAATTACCTGATAAGCTTCTGAATCAGACAATGTATTCGAAATCAACCCCAAAACCTTTAATTTCTCAGCTAACAACTTATTAAAAGCTATATGTAATTTATCCAACGACATCCTTTGATGACAAATTCTCAACAGTTCCTGTTGTATCTCTAACGTGGCTTGATACAAAGCTTTTTGGGGTGAACTAAATTTACCCCCAACAGGCCAAGTTCTCGTTATATCACTCACGTAACCGTTCAAATAACAACCTGCATCCATTAACACCAGTTCATCTTTCTCTATCAACTGATTGTTATTAATGTAGTGGATTATGTTGGCCCGATTACCACCGGCCACTACGGGCGGGTATGCCAAGTATTTCGCTCCTCGAATCCGACATTCGTACTCCATTCTCGCGTGCAAATCGTTTTCGTTGCATTCGTGATCCTCCTCGTTCGAGAACTTCATCACTTCAACGAAAGCCTCTGAAGCGATTTCGCAGCTTTGTTTTAAAAGAGTGATTTCGGGTTGAGATTTAATGAGTCGCAGAGACTGAAGTAAGGGTCGTGGAGATTCGCAGGAAAATCGGAACGATTTATCGATTAGTTTCTTGATTATCGCGAAAACTTTTGCATTCGGGCAGTTGTAGAAATCGAACCAAAGAATGAATTTCTTGTTCGATTCAACGAATTTCTCCAAGTAGCCCTCAAATTTATCGAATTCCTGCGCTTCGGTGACTCCGAGTAGCTTCAGTGCCCCGTCCACGCCACTTCTGGGTCCGTCCCACAGTTCTGTTTCTGGATCTCGTTGTTGTACGAATATTGATGATTTGTGCGTTGGTAAACTCTTTCCCGGTACCGATTGAAGGACCAAAACGCTGTCTGGTTCTTGGAAGCCAGTCGTGTAGAGGAAGTCGGAGTTTTGGTGAAAGATGTATGGGATTTTTTCGGACATGTAGGTCTTAACGGCTGAAGGGATGACCACTAGATGAGAATCACACGCGACTTTATCATGAGTCTGAACGTTGCATTTGCCAATTGATTCCATTAATCGTACTCGTCTTGCCCTGAATTCTTCCTTCATCAATCCTGGTGTCAACTAAAATAATTTTTTAAATTTATTTTATTTTCCCCGAAATTTTTATTTAATTTATTTATTAATACTTCTCCCTGCTGGATGAGATGAGGATGAGTGGCTGCGACCGGTTGACCATAAAGTCGCCTTTTAGCTCGTGCTATGTTTTTATCGTTTCGAGTCAATCTCTGATTTTTGTAATTTCTATTGAAACTCAGAACATTGAAGCCAAATCTCCTCGACGACAGTGGGGAAAGAATACGGATTAAATGAAAACAGCCGCCTACACGTCTGCTGGCCTCCATTGATGCTGCCATGCAATGCTACTGCTACTGGATTAAATTAAATTACTATTTGAAGGTTTAGAAATCTTTTATACTGGTTTAAAGTGCCCGGTGATTGTAAAAAAGTGTACGAACAAATTTGATAAATGACGAAATAAAAATATCTTAATGC